>RDPX01000411.1:326556-336742 GCA_003991215.1 Morbakka virulenta
TGAAAGAGGTGGGCATACATGATGTGTTGGGTGGAGTACAAACAGCGACAATCATAGGAACTACCAACATAGTGAGGAAGGTGCTTAAGCTGTAAAGCGACTGGTCGGTAGACGGGGTTAAATTTTCTCGTCCGGCAGGTGAATACCATCTCCCTGTGCGGGCTGTCATGCTGGACTTGAACTTTGTTTATTATTATTATTATCATCATCATCATTTATATATTTATTTTTATTATTTTTATTTTTTTTATTTTTTTTAATTTTGTATTATTCCTATTGTCCTTCCTTCACGGCTTTGTTTGTTTGGCAACTCTTTTCTGAGCAGAATATTAAATCCCTCAACCATAAATGTCCAGAGACCTTCTAATTATCTTTGCTCTTCTAGACATACAACTCTTTTGCAATAAAGATCCCAATTGTGTCACCTCAAATTGCTCAGCATATCTCTAAAAGTTTTTGCTCAGAGTACCAGGAGCTCCGATGATGGAGGGTATTATCACTACTTTCCTGACACTGCATAGCTCTGCGAATTCTCTTTTTAAGGTCTTCGTACTTTTCTATCTTCTCCTCTTCCCTTTTGGTCACTCTTACGTCAAAAAGGAGTATACGACATCAATAATTTTGCATTCATTTATCTCTTTATCGTGGAGGACAATTTCAGGTCATTTGTGCTTCAACTACTGATCTCACAATGGTACACTTAGAAATGCCACGGCTTATTTATGACAAAAACAAAAAAAAGAGACAGCGACAATATTTGTTTAAAATTATAGCAAAAGCTTTTCGACACTAAGTCATCTTCAGTGCTATATTACAATGAATGTTATCAACAAATTTGATTAAATATACAAGCCTACAAGCAATTTTAATGCCATTATGTACAATAAAAGAGTAAAACAGAGAAAAAAAAGACCGTTTCAGAAAAGAATTAAATTGCTGTCTGTTTGTTCATTTAGCGAAAGTCGTTTATTTTAATAAAATAGGCCTCGAGGGTTTTTCTAACATAATTGTTTTTAGAACACAAAAGTATTTTCCATTCAAATTCATGTGTAGGAAATTCATTTAAGTGTTTAGCTGGCTAGGAATTGTACTTTAAATTAGCGTGCTCTTTCCACCTCGTTTCCGCATTGCGTTTTGTTTCACCGATGTAAGAGCTGTTGCAGGTTGTGTGCACACTCCTTCGTAGATGAAAGATAATGTGGATTTCGATCTTTGTTGTTGAATAAAGCCTTAACTTTTGTAGTTTTCTAGATAAAAATGAAATCAAATTCAGCGTTTGTAAAAGATTTAAACTTTGTTGAAAAACGTTAAGCGGCTATTTCGTTCTTTTCACAGAATAGTGACACAATTAACACCTTCTTCTTTTGTTCTTCGAACATGCACGTAGGTATAATGTGGTCAGTATCGTCAAAATCTCCCTTTAAATGTTTTTCAAATTAGCGTATAACACTATCTGTAAACCTTGCGGGATAACCTGCAGAGGAATACTTTTCTCTGACTTTTCTCTTTTCGTCATGAAAGTTCATAGATATACGATATGCTCTTTTCAAATCCCATTTATCGCCTTTCTTTTTTAACGTTTCGGAACTATGGTTTTCCAATAAGCGCTTAATTTGTTAGGTTTTCTATGGACTGATGTTTTGATAACTTTGTTTTGGATATAGATGTTTGTGTCTAGAAACTTTGGTGGGGTTTTCTTCGACTATGAACTTGACTTTTTCACTGTAACTATTCAATGTCGTGAAAAGCTCATCTTCACTATCTTTACATCTCCTGGTAATCACATCATCAACAAACCTCTTATAGAACGTTGGGTTGATTGGTTTGACTACTTTATTTTCCAGCTTTGTAACAAAGATGTTTGCAAACGTGTCTGACAATGGGTCCACCCATTGATTTCCAGTTTTGAACCTTCTGACCTTGCTTTACTAATTCCTCTTTATTCTCAACATATGTGCCCAGCTTTACTTTTTTGTATCTCATTTGGCCTAGCCAATTTTTTTCGTGCTTTTTAGATTGGACTTTGCTGTATCTTTTTGACTTTTGGTCCTTAATTCTTTGAAGATTGCTCTCTCTGTAGCAGCTGCCATTCTCTGCTCCCTTCTTCCAAACAACGTATTGCTTGTCTTGGCACTGTTCTAAGTTCTTTATCACTTTTTTATCTTACATTCCCAACAGTTTCCTCCTTCTATGTTCCTTTTCTTTTTTTAACAGGTTTATATTTATCACCAAGTACTCCTAACATGGATGCAATAACTTTTCCTATTACATATACGTCATCATTTATTTCTGGTATAGTTTGTTCCTTTTCCTTTTCTTGTTCCTTTTATGTTCCTTTTCTTTTTTAACAGGTTTATATTTGTCACCAAGTACTCCTAGCATGGATACAATAACTTTTCCTATTGCATATAAGTCACCATTTATTTCTGGTATAGTTTGTTCCTTTTCCTTTTCTTGTTCCTTTTATGTTCCTTTTCCTTTTCTTGTTCCTTTTATGTTCCTTTTCCTTTTCTTGTTCCTTTTATGTTCCTTTTCTTTTTTAACAGGTTTATTTTGTCACCAAGTACTCCTAACATGGATGCAATAACATTTCCTATTGCATATACGTCATCATTTATTTCTGGTATAGTTTGTTCCTTTTCCTTTTCTTGTTCCTTTTATGTTCCTTTTCTTTTTTAACAGGTTTATATTTGTCACCAAGTACTCCTAGCATGGATACAATAACTTTTCCTATTGCATATAAGTCACCATTTATTTCTGGTATAGTTTGTTCCTTTTCCTTTTCTTGTTCCTTTTATGTTCCTTTTCCTTTTCTTGTTCCTTTTATGTTCCTTTTCTTTTTAACAGGTTTATTTTGTCACCAAGTACTCCTAACATGGATGCAATAACATTTCCTATTGCATATACGTCATCATTTATTTCTGGTATAGTTTGTTCCTTTTCCTTTTCTTGTTCCTTTTATGTTCCTTTTCTTTTTTAACAGGTTTATATTTGTCACCAAGTACTCCTAACATGGATACAATAACATTTCCTATTGCATATACGTCATCATTTATTTCTGGTATAGTATTCACATCTCTTAAATACAATTCCAGTATCTTATTTCCACTTTCATATATTTGATTATCCAGCTTACATTTCGGTAGTTTCATAAAGGGTTTAACTTGTAGTATTGAAGAAAGCTTCAGATTCTCCAACTCTGTTATGAACAATACTTCTCATTTCCGATCCCCTTTTATCAATACGTCTTCAACTTGTTTATTATCTTGAGGTTGCCCATTCATAAAATTGATTTGTTTTATAACTTCCCTGGCGAAATCTATCGTTTCTTCAACATTTACATCTGGCACCTGCACCTGCTGTAGCTCTTCCCTTTGTCGCACTAAGATCAAATTCATTACATCTGGCTCTTTTTAAAATCTAACAGTGTTATCTCTCAGCTTCTGCCAACTGGTCACGCTATATTTAGAATATCTCTGGTCCCAGCGTCCTTTCACTCTCTTTATAACACCGCTACTTTTTAATCTCTGTTCCTTGTCCATAATAATCAAACTCATTTCTGTCGTTCATTCAGTATGTTTCCTATTGCCGCTAGTTTTATTTACATTTACATCTTGTTCTACAATATCTTCTTTCCCCGCCTGGTTTCCCCATTGTTCCTTCTTGAACCTTATAGCATTGTCAATCAGGTTTTGAGCTTTTCTTTTTTATTCTGGATATTCAATATCCCATCTAATTTTTATTCGTTTCATAAAGTTCTTTCCTCATCTTGTATCGTGTTTGTCAATATCTACTATTCTATATTTTTATTCATCAGTATATTCACGGTTGTTCGTTATACTTACTCCGTTGTTTACATTATCACCATCACCTAACCGTGCTACTGTATTATTCACAAAACCATGTAACATAGGTTGAAATTGATCATTATCTAAGTCTCCAATAAAACAATTTTATCCGATGCATGGATTTTGTTCAGTCCCTCCAGGGTTGCCCGGCTCTCTGGATAAGGCATCTCTTTTAATAGTGTCGTCATTTCTACCAGGTGCGGTGATAGACAACCTCAAAATGCAGTGGCTATTTACCCCTACCGGTACAGTACCTATGGCTTTCGGGTATAATTTTTCGTGTAACCTCCATTAGATGAATGCTAACCAACGCTGCAGAATTTTACCAACCCATACCATTTTTTATGTAGTCCCCGCTAGACGAACTGTCTTGCAGACTAAAGAAAGTCAATCCTGGTTTTGATATCAGAAATTTTCCTTCTCCTAGCACAATTGCTGCATCGCTAACGAGTTTGTTCTACCCGGAGCAATGTTTTTTTAAAAGGCGCAAGATACTCGCCTTTCGCCCCTTCTGTTCGTTATAAACAGTTCTGCTACGTGAAGGCCAGGAGTTGGACTCTGGCTGGCAGAAGCTTTATTTTCTACTTGCTGTTTGGGATATTTTGTAGGAATTGGACACTCGCCTTCCTCAACCATGCCGGCATTAGCAGCTCTTTAGAACATTATTATTAAATAACTTTGTAGCAACAGATACACAGCACAGATATTTTCCAATAAATAGCGAATATAAAACCATGGCTAGATCCTTTAGCTAACAAGTTTTGGTGCTAATTTAAACATAATTCATCCTATTATTCTAGACAATACTTTTCTAAGAATTGCTTTGCTTTCTCATAACACTGTCTTTTGCATTTCGTTTGCAAATGTATCTATAACCGTTTCATCAAATAGTTCTTTTATCAGATTTTTCAATTCCTTTATTTCACCGCCACAGCATCCAATTACCAGTGATATAACTTTCACCTTCAGTCCTTGCCTTTTCATTCGCAGTTCGAAAGGTTGTTGTTGGTATTTCATAATCTTTTCGTTTCTCTTTGTTTCGTTTTCCGGTGCAAGTCATATCGACAACCTATATTTCTTTTTCATTTCATCCTCCAAAGTCATGTCTGATCTTCCTGTTATACAATGTATCCTCATTTGATATTTCCCAATCCCACAAGAACTTTTTGCCTTTGTTCTCAAACACGTGTCCTTTCTCCCATTTTCCCCTGTACCAAATTGTCTTTTCTTTAAAATAAGCATTCTGCTGCCAATATCTTTACTGCCTTATCATGTCTCCTAGTATACACTGACTCTGCTAGCTTTTTGCATCCTGATAACAAGTGTTATACTTTCTCCTTCATTTTACCACATAACCAGCAACTGAAGACTTCTACAATTCTTTTAACTTTCTCCCAGGCTCTTGTTTCCACCATCAACTCCAGTGTGTCGAATGCTGCTGCTGTCTCCCCAGGCTCTGTGTTGCACTTCAACCATCCATAGTCCTCTTTTGTATACCCAAATGTTATTTCACTTTCCATTTTCTTTTCCTCAGATTTCTTTAAAAGCACTTCTTTTATTCTTTCTTTAGTTTTTTCCATATCACTTTCCTGTTGTAATATCGCTCTTTATCGCATTCAACAAACCTTTATCAAATTTCACTTCCATACTGTACATCTGCAAAATATCTTCAACCTCCATTTTCAATGATTTCTGTTCTTTCTGATATTCATTCTCTTGTGCTTTGCCAAATCATTTGTTTGTTCCTGTTGGCAAATAACATGCAACTCTTACTTTTGTCTCATTGGACACGTCTTGAAGATTCTCGAGCATCTTCCTCCTTCTTTTCTATCCATATATAGTCGTTCATTGTTAGTTTGCTTCCCGTAGCTGTTGGCATCCCTTAGCTCATCTTTCACTCTTTTATACAAACACTCCATATCTTCTTTTCCAAGTCTACAAACATTCATGATATAATCTTCCACTGGGGCCACTCTTCCAGTAATGGCTTGTATGATATGTTTATCAGTTTCGTTTGACCACCTGTCTTGTCCTCTTTGGCACCTCTTTCTTCACCCTTTCCATAACCATTTTCACATCTATTTTATCACCTTGTTCACATCCTAAGAACTTGTAGGCTTCTTTTTTTATCTGGATAAAGTGTTTTCATTCTTTCTTCCATCTTACCCTCTCTGAAGATCACATATGCACATTTCTTTATTTCATAATATGCTCCTATGTCCATACTAGCCTTCACGATTGTCTCATTTACCACTTACAGCTTTTTATGGCTTTCCTGCTACACCTTTTGGTCATAAAAGAACTGGCTATGAGCCCTCCTGATCGTACTTTCTCCTGGTGCTCCTATTCGATATCTACCTGTCTCCTCTAATACTGGTACTCTCCATCCGGTGGCTCCACCGGCGAGTAACTGTCTCCTTGCAGAAACCCCTTTGCGATGTTTATCCACCTGTTCACTTTTTCCTTTCCACTGTCATTAATTTCCAATCGTGTGGGCTATCCTTTCATCATTACTTTCAAGAGTTTTAAACTTTATGCGATATTCGCATTCATCTGTAAACACTTTCGATCAAAACAAGTCTGACTATATCATAGGCTTTTTGGTAGTCATAAAATGGCCACTGCCGAGTTTCTTTTCTTTCTTCTCACTTCAGCTATTATGGCTTTATCTACCAGCAACTGGTCCACTGTTCCGACTAGTCCCGTGCACGCACTCAGCTCACTTTTGTCCCAAATTCCATTTGTAGTTTTATGCTCTTTCATGAACTTGGCTGGCATACCTGTAAAAATTTTGTAAACGGTGTTCAAGTATGTTATTGGTCAATACTCCTTCTCATTATGGAAGATCACTATGTTTAGTAATAACACTGACCTTCCGTCTGTCATTCATTTTAGCATTTCCTGCAAACTTTTAATTTATTTATCCATACATTTCACCACTGACTTCACCAATAAATTTATTCGACCAGTAGTTTTGTATACCATCAACACAAGGGATCGACCATTTTTTCTCTTTCTTACAATTTCATAAAATCCTTTCTCAGTAATTTCTAATTCAGTCATCTGTGTAACCTCTTCCCTAATCTTCTGTGCCACTCTGCCTATCCATTTCTTGTTAAGGTGTCATAATTTCATCTTCCCATATACCCACCCAAAACTTCACAAATTTCTGTATTTCTGGAACTTTTCCTTTCCTTTCTTGTTCTGATTCAATATCTCTGTAAAATCGTCTTTCTCTTACTTTCAAATATCTTAACTCTTCCACCCCTTTCTCTTTCTCCTTCAACAGTTGTTGTTTTACAATCTGTTGGCTCTGGACTAATTCTCTCAAGGTTTCAAGGATCTTCTTTTTCTTTTTTTGTTGTTGCTTTTTGCCTAATTCTCCTTCGATGTAATTCATTTGCTATTCTTGCTACTCTCTGTCTTACGTCTTTTTATTTAAATTCAAACTTCCTAATCCTTCTATTTTCTCAATTGCTGTTATTGGTCCTGTCTTTTTAACTCTTTTTTGCGTCTCGTTGCATTCCTAGTCTTTCTTCATTTGCTCTTGCCATTGCATATACTGTATCAAACACCTTACAAATATCACCATTTCCTTCTAAGTATCTTTTCAATATTTTGTTTGTTCATGTTATGTCTTCTTTCCTCAGTTGTGCTTTCATTTTCATCAACCTCTCCCTTTCCTCAGTTTTTACTTAGTTTGTAAGAGTTGTTCAAAAATCTTGTTCTCAATCTCTTAAATCTTCATCCTCTTGATCTCTTCACTCTCTTCTGTTCTGTTTATACTCTCGTTGATATTCCTTCTTATTGTTTCCCTTCTTCACTATTAACACTGTTGTTATCTTCTTTCTTTTGCTCAACATTCTCTGCTTTCTCTTCACTTCTTCTATGAATATTCTTCTATCAAATCTTGCCCCTCCCTCACTTTTTAAAGGCTCATTATCGATATAAGTCAACACTGTAAGAAGGTCAACACATCCCTGAATGAGTGCTTGAGACTTGTTAGCAGCTGCATAAAGCCTACGCCAAGAGATATCCTACCAGTTCTGTAGAATCGAGCCTTCAGATATCAGAAAAGACGAAAATATTCTAGAGCTTTTCAAACGTGCACTGGTGGAAAGTCATATGCTAAACAATGCCCTGAACAATCCCTTGGTGAATAACAGACTGAAAAGCAGAATACCGCTGTCCATGCACTCACTAGCTACTGATGCAAACGATACGATTTCCACTAAAAGGTCGGCTGAAGGCTGAACAATATGGATTATTATTATTGTTGTTATTATTATTATTATTATTATTATTATTATTATTATTATTATTATTTATTTGATAATATTTCAACAAATGCATTATATCAGTTTACATAACAGTTTTTCATATAAGTCCTGTGTATAAAAATAGATAAGTATAATACAATTATAATAATGAAGAAAGGCAATTAATTTACAAATAAATATTGTACAAGTTTTGAAATCAGTGGTCAAAAGTTAAACGAGTGAAAATTCGTCAAGATGTGTCTAGGAAAATAATGAACACCTGAACAGGTGTGACATTTGAAAAACGAGGCAGTTGGGTGACTTTCTAGTTTCACTTTAGGTACTCTCAAAAGTTTATTATTGATTCTGGTTCCTTTATCGTGATTTGCCCAAGAAGCTATTTGGCAAGAACGTACGTTTTCGGCCACAAATTAACGTGAAAGAGGAATTTAAAAGCCGAAAGCTTAGCGTCATGTTATAACCAATCTGAATGGTCACACACTGTCGTTAAGTTGTATTTTCTGATCATTGATGTATTTACTACACTGTTTCTTTTCCTTTATTCATAGGAATAAAAAATACTTACAACTAATTATAATTTACTGATGATGATGCTAATACATTGAAATATATTCGATTACTCATTATGTCATGGATACTACTTTCATTATACTCCTTCATATGAGTCAGACAGTATGTCTCTACAGTGCTCCATCAATGTAATTAGTTTTTGATGAATTTGAATGTAACCTGAGTCTCCTATAAAAGCCTTGGACATACAGTGTGTGTGTGTGTGTAAGCTGCTGGAGGCAGATTGCAAGACCACCTCGGTGAGTTCGATCCGGTCTCATGAAACGGGAAACAAACCTTCCCTCACCGCCAAAACAAGTGAATATCTATAGCCCACAGCAACGGCCCCCCAGGATATAGTTGTGACCAAGTGAGTAGGCTGCACCGGGAATATCTGTCCCAACTACAGGGGCGTCGAAGACGCACATTTCCTGGTTGGTTTTATCAAAAAATTTCTCTAAATAGACGACGAACCAGATTCGAAATCACATGAACGACGAGATCGATTTCTTCAATGGTACGGAAGAACAGCTTGAATAGAAAGCTATTCGTTACTAACTAGTCAGAAAAACCTAGCTAATCAGCATCCAGGCATCACCACATGGAGGTTGCCTTCTTGGTCACCCGGACATACAGTCTATCCAAAGCTGCCTGGCTCTCTGGAGAACGCTTCTAATGAGTAGGATTGCCTCTTCCCATCAGATATGTTCTTGACCTCATAATGCAGCGGCCATCCACAGCACGATTGACACGTTCGGTTGAGAGTATCATTGTTTATGTGTTCTTCACTAAACAGGTTGCCAACCAAGGCTAATGAGCTCCACCTATTCAAAGCTAACAGGTACTACACCTTGCCAAAGGGTGAAGGTAGTTGTGTCGAAGGGTACCCTCATTCGCCCACATCGAAACTCTACAATCGGATATATTATAACGTCATACCCATTATTGTTTATTGTTATTATTATTATAATCATCATCATCATTATTATGATTGTTATTGTTATATTGTAAATATTTACTCCTCGTAATCAAATGCGCCAATGCAAAACTACAAGTTGCTATAAAGTTTAACTTAAAATGTAATGGTCGGATGTAAAATGAGTTTTAATATTTCAACTTTTTACAAAGTAAATTAAATATAATCTTTTTTAAAAAGTCATACAATGCTTTATACTAAATTAATGTGTGTATAAATATATATATATATATATATATATATACTCAAACAAATTAATGTATATATACGTAGTTTGAGCACTCTGGCAGGATCCCACAATAACTCTTTAACCTGTGTTTGTTCCGGCAACATGGCCAGAGAGTTATTTCTCAGAAGCTCTGTGCTGCACTGACGAGCCCACAAAGGGCGAAACAGTACTGTTTGCAGATTGAGTATATATATATATATATATATATATATATATATTCAATATTAAATATATTCAATATATTCAAACAATATATTCAAATTGTTCATGTATGGTTTTTCCAATTATTGTCATTTTCTCAGAC
>RDPX01000411.1:352974-369238 GCA_003991215.1 Morbakka virulenta
AAAAAAAAATATTATAAAAAAACTTCTTTTGATATCCTTTTCTAAAATCAAGCACTGAGTAACTACCAGTTACCTGAGTGAGTGAAGTTGTGCACTGTGTGTATAAGGGTATGAAAAATATCTGCACATACATATAGCGAGACTAAATACGAACATCAAAGGGAACAAAAGTAATACGAATACATAATCTAGAAAAATCAATTTAGTTATATAAAAATCCATAGAGCAATTCATAACAAAAACATCAATTTTAACAAAATACATGACACTTCAGAACAGGAAAAAAGTTTTGCTTATATACTCAAGGCTCGTCTTAAGATGTGAGCTGTGCTATTCAACACGATCTGTTGGACTTCTTGAAGAGATTGTTTGCCTGGGATTTGGTCTAAAAAATTTGGGAACCCTTTTTTATACGTCCTAGAGCTCCGACTACTACAGGTACTACAAGTTTTTTTGCCACATTTTCTCAACTTTAATTTCAAGATCTTTATACTTACTAAGCTTTTCAAAAACCTTTGCAGAAATGTTCCTATCAGATAGCACACTAATATCGATAAAGAAGCAGGTGTTATTTTTCTTATCTTTGATCACAATGTCAAGGCGATTTACCTGAATTGTTCGATCTGTGTAGATAGGAAAATCCCACAGAATAGTAACATCATTGCCTTCGGTCACTGGTTCAGGATGATGTTCGCACCAGTTTGTATTGGTTTCCATCGAGTACTCTTTGCATATTTTCCAATGCAAGTATCGACCGACCCTGTCATGCCTGCTCTTACAGTCATTTGGTGTTAGTATTGAGCATCCAGTGACAAGGTGATCAATTGATTCAACTTTTTCTCCGCAAAACTGGCATTTGGGGTCGGCACCATAGTGCATGAGATTTGCTTGGTAATTGCAGGTGAACAGACTCTGATCTTGAGCGGCAAGGATAAAACCCTCAGTCTTCTCTTTCAGTCCGGAGCTGCTTAGCCACTGATGGGTTGCTTTTTCATCTGCATCAGCATTCTTGCTTCGCGTTCTGAGCTGACCATGGAGAGGCTTATGTTGCCATTTTTGTTCTAACTGTTGTAATCCTAATTCTTTTGCTTTACGTTTCCTCTTCTTTGCTAGAGCTGTAGGTGAAATTTCTACATTTACCTCTTCAGCTTCAAATTCCAGTTCTCTCGAAAATTTGTTCGATTCTTTAATAACAGAATGAAGCCTGTTTGAGTTTTCATGCGAGTATACAAGTTGCAGCATCCAATTGTCAATATTGTCAAGGTATTCAGAGATCCCAATGGTAGATGTTTTATAAAATAGCTCAAGCTAGATCAAGCTGGACGTTTGACTCTGGGTACGTACAACCTGTCAACATCTGACTTTGGGTGATGCATTTTATTACATATTAGTTGTTTCCTTATTTTTATGTCTAATCGTTTATGCTCATTCATATTCCAATTAATAACATTAAAACTATAAGTAACAACCGGTATTGCCAGTGTATTAATTGGAGTTATCCAATTTTTGAAATTCAGTTCTGTTTTCATAATCGACCTCACCCTTCTCAAACACTCTTTTCTAATTTTCTCCTTCACTGTTGCATGCTGTATGCCATCACCCTCATTCACTCCAAGATATTTGTACGCACTTTCCTGTACAAGTTCTTTTATCACCGTTACATCATCTAAAACAACATTCTCAGTAGTAGTCAACTTTTCATTCACAAACGTCGCCTTCGCACATCTATCTACCCCAAATTCCATTTCTATGTCATCACTAAACGACTTAACATTTTTCAGCAATCCTTCAAGCTCGCCGTCGTTGCAAGCGTATAACTTTAACTCATCTATGTAAAACAAGTGGTTTATTTTCCTATTATTGATCTTGTATCCTTAGCCTGTGTCATTCAAGATTTTAGAAAGAGGTGCAAAAAAAATAGCAAGACAGAAAAGAAGAGAGAATAGCGAGTCACCTTGAAAGACTCCACGTTTAATTTTCATCCCATTTGAAGTAAGGGTTCCATTATTGTGAAAGAGGGTAAGGTTTGTTTCCCAAAGAGTCATGCTAGTTTTTTAAAAATTAATGAGTACTGGAGAGGCTTTATATATTTCTAAAGTTCTTAGTTTCCAAGAGTGAGGTAGGCTATCGAATGCCTTCTTATAGTCAATCCAGGCTGCACTTAAGTTTTTATGTTTCGAGTGGACATTCTCTAAAATCATCTTGTTAATGAGCAACTGGTCTTTACATCCATAGGATCCCTTGTGACAGCCCTTTTGTTCAAGAGGAAACTATGTTTTTCGTCCATTTGTTTATACGTCCTTTCTGTGAGAATAGAGGCTAAGAGTTTATAGGTAGTAGAATGGCACGTAATAGATCAATACTTTTTCGGGTTACCAGTATCTAAATGTTTTGCGAGAAGCTATGTAGTGCCTTGACATAGCCATGTTGGTGCTAGGTCAGGATCTATTGTAATTTTATTGAGATTTGCTGCTAATTTGGAGTGAGCAGAGGGGAGTGCATTCAGCCAAACGTTAGGTAATTTGTCCATTCCAGGTGATTTCCACTTCTATGAATTCCTACGTGCTTCTTGAACTTCTTCAGTTTTAATGTTCTCCCATTCTTGCTCTTGTAGTTCATCATTATCATTCTCTAGCTTCCATATCCATCCAGCGTCTTCGTTGTGTATTTTCTCACTTCCCCATATTGATTCCTAGAATTCTCTGACCCTCGGTTCTCTTGGTACTTTTTATACAGATATGGTATCTTTACCTATTTCGCAGTAAAATTTCTTAGCGTTGGTTTCAAGTATTTTGTTTTGTCTGCAAAACTAATTGCGTTTATCAAATCTGCTTAATCGTTAGGCTTTTACTTACAGCTTTTGTTTTAAGTTTTTCTTTATGCTGGGAATTTGATCCTTCCTTTCCATTTTATACTTTCTCAATACCTTTTTAGCTTTTTCAGATTTAGTTGCTCCATCAGTTTGTAGTTTATTATTATAATTGATATTATTATTATTATTATTATGTCTTTTCAAATTTTCAAATTTTTATTATTGTTATTATTATGATGATGATTAGCATTAGCATTATTAGCATTATTAGCATTATTAGCATTATTAGCATTATTAGCATTATTAGCATTATTAGCATTATTAGCATTATTAGCATTATTAGCATTATTAGCAATATTAGCATTATTAGAATTATTATTATTATTAGCATTATTAGCATTATCATTATAAGTATTATATTTCCTGTTTCCAATTATACTAGGCCACCAGTTACTGTGAGGTTGGACATTCCATTTGATAGCTAATTATAAACTAATAAAAACTATTATCTTATCAAAATCATTGATATTGCTTTTATTATTTGCTAAACTAATGACAAATGCTCTGGGGTCATAAAGGAGTCATAATGGATCAAGGACTGGAATAAAGACGTTAACAAAGGCTTTACATTGATATATATCGATTCCATCTAGTTTATGGGAGAGGTTTTGTGGCCCCTTTTCATACCATTATTATTTTCTGAGTTCGTCCGGATCATTTTCTTGTCTTGGAGCAAATTTGAATAAGTTTATACTTTGAAGAGTTCTTGAAGAAAACTGTGCCAACACATGATGTACAATCAAGCTCCATATGTCAAACAAATATAAATCTGCATGAACTGAAATTGCCACTTGAGGGTATGATGTGAAAGCCAATAGTCAAATACACGAACAAAAATAGAATTGGTGTTTTGACTGTGTACTGGATTTCGTGTTGAAAACCAAAAGTTAGATTTCTATACAGGTTCTCTAAATCAAATCAGTTTCCTTGGCTAACTAAGAATCACATCTTCGCTGGTATTTGTTTTTGATTGATCTGCAAGATTGAATAGACAATCAATCAATATTCAATCCTACTCCATGTTCCCTAAATAGAAGAAAACAATGTATATTGTATTTTTTTCTATACTTGCATTCATTAAATATTAATTATAGGTATCGTCATTTGACATATTCATTATATTGTTGGCGTCTTGGACGCTTCCCTTCATTTTCATACCCCAAATCTTCGAAATATATTTTGACTGTCAAGATATTAAATTAACTATACTTGAAAAAGGGTTGTTCACTTCATGAGCACATTTTCGTCTGAAAACTTGTAATTCCACTTGGGAACACAAAAAGCAGGTACGTTACATTCACCAGTTTTCATCTTTAATCTCGTTAAATTAAAGAGCCTTCTTTTGTATTTCTGATTTTTCAATTATGGACGTAGGAACTTATTGATCTTAAGTAGTGATATTAGGTAAAGAAAAAGTATCTGTATCAGATTTCTCCCAATAATCAAGTGTTGTTTCTGTTGTTCAATCGATATGGAACTTTACCGAAAATTAAAGGTCACAGATCAGTGCACATACCTGAAGAAAATTACATGAATCTCTGTTTGTTGAAATACTTATATACACTGTTGCTAATGATCGGAGATATCAAGGCTAGGAATAAAGAATATATATATATTAATAAATATGAATCTATTTGTATGTGGTAAAGTAATTTATACCTTACCGAATAGGGCGGATTGCTCGGGCCACTCTGATTCGTTCTCTCCATATATCCCAATCCATCGTTGCTGTTTGGAGTTCTGCAGCACTTAGTCCAGTGTCTTCACAAAACAAATCCAAATATGTTTTGCAAGGTCTTCCCCTAGACGTATGACTATGAATTGGCTTTCAAAGTAACAGGGATGAGATTAATTCGTCTTTCCTACGGTAGCAATGTCCAGCAAATTTCATTCGTCTTTCCATTATGGTGTCCCTAACTGCCAATTTATTTCCATACAATTCTGCTAATGTCGGATGCTCAGTTCAAGATTTATTGAGAATGGCCCTCAACATCGCAATTTATAAAAAGGAATATATAACAAATTTACTTAAATCCTTCAAATTTTACTGGCTCCTTTCATAAAAGGCTTGACTTGCACTTCTAGAAATTTACCGACTTGTAGTGCTTTTTATTGACAATATTGTTTTGGAAATTGAAACCACAACTCATTCAGAAAAAACATATTTCCTTTTAATTCGCTCAAAAATCACATCATTCTTTTCTCCATTAGAGTATAATACTGACCCCAAATTCAAGATTCCAATAATTATTCTTTACCCTTCAAACGCTCGGACCTGAAATAAGATACTTTGCCGTTAATTTCAGACCCCATAGTTGTTTTGATTTTCTCAAAATATCATACCCTTACAGTGTTCGTCTGTCCCTATAAATACATTCCTATCCCACTTGTAGAATTCCATGAGTTCCCCGTAAATTTTATTAAAATTGGGTTAAAACAACTTTGGATTGAGATAGAATAGGAAGATTTAGAGAAGAATACAAAGAAAATTACTTCGTTAAATCTGTCTAACGAAAGAATGAAAACGACACTGAAACCTGCATTTTTTGGAATGCAAATAATGATTGATATACTGACACATACGAAAATAGCTCTCTCTGTATCAATTCTATCAAGGCGTCAGAAATAAGTAGTAGTTTAAAATCCTCATTAATTTGATTCAGTGTCACATTATTGCAGGCGTTGGCTACCCTCTGCACCCCCCCCTCAGATCACTTCCTGCTTTCAAGATATTTTCGCTCGGCAAGCTGACTTTACAGCTTGATTATATCTATCCTACAAGTAGCAAGTAGCAACAGTTATTTTTTTGAAGGTAAGCGCTCCTCGCAAAAATTACTTTGCTTTCTCCTAAGAATCTGCCATTTTAAAACGCATGCTATTTGCAGCAATGAATTTGCATTTTTTGCTAATTGTGTTAGTTGTTACCCATTAATTTCTGCAATAAATAAAGGCAATTTGTTTCAGAATTATAGCATTAAATGCGTTGTTCTTTCTATCCATAAACGTCCAGACCAAAACAGCTTTTTTGACTAAAAATCTGAAAGTTGTTATCGTATGAGACACTGCAAAGCTGTCTGGCCAGATTTTTCTAATTGGATCCTGACACCTGCATTATAACAAAGAATATACCAATAATCATTACCATTATCATTACCATCACCATTAATAATCATTATCATTATCATTCACCATTACCATATAATATTTTCATACGCTGTGCAAATAAGACATAGTCAAACATCCTAACACTGTAGCAGTCAATTTATTTCAGGTCATGATATTGAAGAGAAATGTTTTCAAATAACGACTTACCGTCAGAATTAGGAAAAATTAAGAACAGCAAGTCCAGAAAAACACATTTCTTTCCTATTAGAGAAATAGCGGACCTTTATCTCAGAGGAATCCATAGATGTAAGAGCTTTATCATGTCATTAGGCGTAAGCTTTTTCCGATCTACGTTTCGAGAGATACTTCTCCCATCGTCAGGGTGAGGATGAGAGAAGTATCTCTCGAAACGTAGCTCAGAAAAAGCTTACGACTCATGACATGATAAAGCTCTTACATCTATGGCTTCCTCTGAGTCCATAAACTTCAGAATTTTATAGTATGATAGAGCTGTACCTAGTCTTTTCAGTAGCCTGAGGATGGGAGCGGTATCTCTTGAAACGTAGCTCAGAAAAAGCTTACGACTCATGACATGATAAAGCTCTTACATCTATGGCTTCCTCTGAGTCCATAAAATCAATAATTTTATAGTATGAGAGAGCTTATCTAGTCTTTTCAGTAGCCTGGGGATGGAAGAAGTATCTCTCGAAACGTAGCTCAGAAAAAGCTTACGACTCATGACATGATAAAGCTCTTACATCTATGGCTTCCTCTGAGTGCATAAAATCAATAATTTTATAGTATGAGAGAGCTTTATCTAGTCTTTTCAGTAGCCTGGGGATGGAAGAAGTATCTCTCGAAACGTAGCTCAGAAAAAGCTTACGACTCATGACATGATAAAGCTCTTACATCTATGGCTTCCTCTGAGTCCATAAAGTTCAATATTTACAAGGGGGAAAATAGTAGCTAATCTCTTCAGTAGCCTGACGATGGAAGAAGTATCTCTCGAAACGTAGCTCAGAAAAAGCTTACGACTCATGACATGATAAAGCTCTTACATCTATGGCTTCCTCTGAGTCCATAAAGTTCAATATTTACAAGGGGGAAAATAGTAGCTAATCTCTTCAGTAGCCTGACGATGGAAGAAGTATCTCTCGAAACGTAGCTCAGAAAAAGCTTACGACTCATGACATGATAAAGCTCTTACATCTATGGCTTCCTCTGAGTCCATAAAGTTCAATATTTACAAGGGGGAAAATAGTAGCTAATCTCTTCAGTAGCCTGACGATGGAAGAAGTATCTCTCGAAACGTAGCTCAGAAAAAGCTTACGACTCATGACATGATAAAGCTCTTACATCTATGGCTTCCTCTGAGTCCATAAAGTTCAATATTTACAAGGGGGAAAATAGTAGCTAATCTCTTCAGTAGCCTGAGGATGGAAGAAGTATCTCTCGAAACGTAGCTCAGAAAAAGCTTACGACTCATGACATGATAAAGCTCTTACATCTATGGCTTCCTCTGAGTCCATAAAGTTCAATATTTACAAGGGGGAAAATAGTAGCTAATCTCTTCAGTAGCCTGACGATGGAAGAAGTATCTCTCGAAACGTAGCTTAGAAAAAGCTTACGACTCATGACATGATAAAGCTCTTACATCTATGGCTTCCTCTGAGTCCATAAAATCAATAATTTTATAGTATGACAGAGCTTTATCTAGTCTTGTCAGTAGCCTGGGGATGGAAGAAGTATCTCTCGAAACGTAGCGCAGAAAAAGGTTACGACGCATGACATGATAAAGCTCTTACATCTATGGCTTCCTCTGAGTGCATAAAATCAATAATTTTATAGTATGAGAGAGCTTTATCTAGTCTTTTCAGTAGCCTGGGGATGGAAGAAGTATCTCTCGAAACGTAGCTCAGAAAAAGCTTACGACTCATGACATGATAAAGCTCTTACATCTATGGCTTCCTCTGAGTCTATAAATCAATAATTTTATAGTATGATAGAGCTGTACCTAGTCTTTTCAGTAGCCTGAGGATGGGAGAGGTTTCTCTCGAAACGTAGCTCAGAAAAAGCTTAGGACTCATGACATGATAAAGCTCTTACATCTATGGCTTCCTCTGAGTCCATAAACTTCAGAATTTTCACAAGTTGACTATGTCTTGTTCTATAAGAAAAGATACAAAGGATGGGCAGGTACTTGAAAAATAGAGATGGGATGTGAAATATTCCAAAATAACAAAGTAAGACAGCAAGAATACAGGAGACAAGATTGTAAATTCCTCAAGGAAGAAATAAATACCGTGCCAGCCAACATTGCCTGTTTAATGCAAATTGATTAAACTCAAGTCGACCAAAAAAAAAGGAGTGAAGCTGGAACAGCAACAGAAAAGAAGAAATTCCAATTTGTGTAGATTTTTCAACTGCTCATGATGAAGTAGCCAAGTACCCACTGAAGGTCATCATCAACAACAATCATCCATCTTAAAAATACAATAACAAGAATGGCCCAAATTATATGGGACAATACAAAATGTATGCTCAACAATTGTTGAAGTAACTTGCCATGGAGACATTGTAATAAAAAATTGATTACAAGGTTAAGTTGTGACCTGCAGATCCTATATCTATGAAATAATGTCAATCATTGTAGATACACTTGGATAGACCTTTAAAAAGCCAAGAACTTATACGAAACAACTGAGAGTTAACGAACATTATTATTATTATTATTATTATTGAGTGGTGGAGCAATACGAGCCCATTGGGGACTCAGGGGTAGAAACCCCAGCAAACCCACCCGACTAACAGCCCGATAAGGGTAAACTGGGTGCATGCATCACACCCAAGTGTGTGCGATATTGATGTAAATAAAAAAAAAGAGCACATCACCTTGCAGTTGGGGCCTGTTTTGGTTTCCCAGTTTAAGTGACCCATTCTGCTTATTATTATTATTATTTGATAATATTTCAAGTATAATATAATTAAAATAATGAAGAAAGGCAATTTTTACAAATAATTGCAAGTTCTGAAATCAGTGGTTAAAAGTTAAGCGAATGAAAACTCGTCAAGATGTGTCTAGGAAAATTATGAACATCTGAACAGGTGTGACATTTGAAAAACTAGGCAGTTGGGCGTAAAGTTGCTTAGACACATTTAGGAATTCAGAAATAGGTCCAATTTTTACAGAAAGAACCATAGTTAGATTCTATTTTGATATCTAATGGTAAGTCATTATAAACTACTACCCCATTGTAAGAAAAAGACTTTTTAGAACTTTCTAGTTTCACTTTAGGCACTCTCAAAAGTTTATTATTGTTTCTGGTTCCTTTGTCGTGATTTACGAGTTCAAAATAATCTTCGAAGTTTGGAAACAGTCCGTTAATGCATTTGAATACTGTAAGACAAATTTTTCTTTTAAAAATGTTGTTGATGGATGATACTTCTTCATTTGTCAGCTTACAAATACGAGATTCAAGTACCATTATTGAATTTTTTCGAGATGGTTGATGGTAGAAATTGGTCAACGAACAATATGTAATTATCGGAACAATAAGGGCTTGGTAGATCCTCAGGGTGGTTATGTCAGTTATAAAAGGTCTTATTCTTTTCAGTAGACGTATACGTGTGGATATTGTTTTGTAAATTGAATCAAAGTGTTCTTGCATGGTCAGTGAAGGGTCGAGATGAACACCTAGGTATTTATAGCTAGACGTAAAATGTACTGATTCTCCTTGGTATTAAATATCCATTTTGTGTTCTTGTTGATTCAACCGTTTCTTCGTTCCAAACATAATAACCTCATAAAATTCTGAACATTATGGACTCAGAGGAAGCCATAGATGTAAAAGCTATTTTTATACTTTGGTAGTGCGGACGTACGTGTAGACAGGGTTCGAGTTGTTTCGGGAAATGGCGCCATACTTATTTTGTGCTTGCTGTGTTTGTTGTGTTTCTTTCTTTAGTGCTGGAAGCCATATTACTGGAAGAGTGTAGGATATACTGTTGGTGCGATTGCTGCAGTGCAAGGAATAAATTGTTTCTTTTATTTTTCTTGTTGTTGTGTTGATTTCTTTGTCTTTAATTCTTTTATTTTCCCAGTCAAATGTATGATCCTGTGTCCAGCAGTGTTCAGCTATTTCATGATTCTTGGTGCCATCTTTCTGATCAGCTTTCTTGTGTTCTTTTTCTCTTTGACCCAAGGAACGCTTTGATTCACCTATGTAGGAGGCAGGACAATCCTTACATTGTAGTCTGTAAACTATGTTGTTCTTTTCATCAAGTGGAACTGGGTCTTTTGGTTTTGAGAGGATCTTAGATGTAGTGATGAAGGAGCATTAAATGTTGTGTTGTCGGAGAGTTCGTCTTAGGTGCTCACCGGTATTCTTCATTTAAGGCAGACGTATATGTTTCAGGGGTTCTTTATTTTCATGATTAGGTCCAGTAGTTCTGTGTAAGGCTCTCTGGACATCCTTGGTGTGGTATCCATTGGATAAGAGAACCCTTTGAAGGAATCTTTCTTCTTTTCTGAGGTCATGTGGGTTAGAATTAATGCTTCTTGCTCTTCCAAACCAAAGAAGTATCTCACCAGGATGAAGAAGATATGGTCATCAGAACTAATAACAACAAAGCCACAGCACACAGCACCTTTACTGTCCCTATCATTACACCATCAATAGGGATATATGAATGGTCAATGGAGGACATCAAACAATTAGATATCAAGACAAGGAAAACTCTGTTAATGACCGGCAACTTTCATCCCAGATGTGATGTCCATAAGTTATAGATCAGTAGAACAGAAAGTGGTAGAGGACTTAAAAGTATAAAAAAAACTTTTCGAACGCAAAGTAGTATCGATAAACCAACACCTAAAACTGAACTGCAAATATAACTTGACTTAGTTGCATAACCCTAGTTATCGGGTCCTCGCACATTCCCTTGATAGAACTTCACTCCATTTTGCTCGGTCTTTGGCTTTACGTTCAATTGTTCAGTAGAGGGATGCCAAGATCACATCGAATTTGGTCTGACCATTTCTTGTGTGGTCTTCCCCGGGGTTTTTTTGCCTGGGAATTCTTCTTTATATGATTTTCTCACATGGCTGAAATCATCACGTCTATTCACATGTCTGAACCAGTTCATTCTACCTTTCTTGATCATGTCCAAGATGGTATCTTTTGCTTCCAATACTCTTCTAATATCAACCAACCTAACACTGTCACAGCGGGATTTTCCAACCATTGTTCTAAAACAGTCATTTTCAAAAATAAGTAGACTTCGTAAATCTTCAGCTTTTAGCGTCCAACATTCAGAGGCGTATATGGCAACGGGGATGATCAATGCCCTGAACAATCTCATTTTGATTGAGGTCGAGATTTCTCTTCTTGACCAGATGTTTGACTTCAATCTTTCAAATGCACTGCTAGCTAGAGCAATTCTCCTTTTAACATCGTCAGAGGTCTCAGGCCTAACTGATCCAAGAAAGACAAAACTACCCACTTTTTCGATCGGTTCACCATTGACTTCAATGTTACAAGTCGGATCAGGAGATATTACATTACATTTGCTGGTATTGATTTTGAGTCCCCACTTTCTACAGGCTTCCTCTGACTCCTGGGTGGAAAAACCTAATTTCTCTAACAACGTTGAAATAAACGTGGTGTCATCAGCATATCTCACGTCTATTGATAGGTCTTGCGTAAGATGAAATTCTTGAAGCATTGAGATTTCGTCCATGACAAATTCGAGAAATGTGTTGAATAGAGTAGGCGATAAGATACAACCTTGTCTTACACCAACTTTGACTGCAAACCAGCCAGTAAATGTGTTTTCTATCGATACAGAACACTTGGTGTTCATATACATATACTTGATAATGTTCACATATTTTGGTTGTACTCCGATCTTCAATAGCATTTTCCATAGTGCATTCCTCCACACTGTATCAAATGCTGATTTGAAATCAATGGAATTGAAGTGTAGAGGGATATTTTTCCCTCGCACTTTTTCAATCAGCTGCCTTACCACAAAATTAGCATCAACTGTACCACGACCTGATCTAAAACCATATTGGCTTTCTTTCAGTTTTCTATCAACCTTTGCTTTCATCCTCTCTAGAAGTATTTTCAAAAATATCTTCCCTGGAATCGGCAGTGGAGCAATGGCACGGTAATTTGACATAATAAGCTTATCTCCTTTTTAAAAGACGGGATTAACTACCATTTTGGAAAAATCAGTTGGAGTTTTTTCAGATGTCAGTATCAAGTTGTAAATGTTTGGAGCATTTTGATCATTTTATCTCCACGAGCTTTGATCACTTCGATAATGACTTTGTCTGCTCCTGGGGCTTTACGATTTTTCATCTTCTTTAGTGCTGATTTTATTTCTTCAATTTCAACTTCTTCATCTAGATTAGAGTTTATGGGTTCAATGGTTAAGATGGCATTTTCATCATGTGGGAAGGATATCTTTGGATGATTTTGGAAATGCTCCTCCCATAGCTTTAATACTTCTTCTATTTGAAAGTGTTTTTCCCCGGCTTCATCCTTGACAACTGATAAATGTTTTCTCGGTCTTCCTTCGAGCTCCTCCATAGTTTTAAATAAATTGTGACTGTCATTTTTATTGTATTGTTCTTCCAGTAGTCTTACTTTATCAACAAAGTTTTTTGCTTTTACTAGTTTTACAGCTTTCTTCACTTCTTTGTTTAAACCAGAGTAAACCTGTCTCTTTGCACGATCAGAGGGATTTTTCAACATTTCTTTTCTAGCTTCCCTTCGTCTGTGACATAAATCAATTTCCAACTGAGAAAGGCCATCAACAAACCTTTTTTTCCGATAACCACATGTTTCCTCTGTCATTTCATTTAGAGTATCTCTAAATTTATCATATAGGTCATCGATATCTGAATCTAACATCAGAAGTGATTCTTTGCTGAAAAGTGTCTACAATATCAGGTTAATTTAGTTGTTCGATGTTATACCTCCTTACCACTGCTTTCCGAGATGTTGACTTTTTCTGTTGGATAATTACATTTGTTAGCAAGAGAGAGTGATCTGAGCCAATATCTGCAGTTCTTGACTATTTTAAGATTTCTTTTTCTTGTTACAATGTAGTCAATTTGATTTCTTTTACCACCGTCTGGGGAGATCCGTGTGTACAGTCTTGAATTGGATTNAAAGTTTTTTGCTTTTACTAGTTTTACAGCTTTCTTCACTTCTTTGTTTAAACCAGAGTAAACCTGTCTCTTTGCACGATCAGAGGGATTTTTCAACATTTCTTTTCTAGCTTCCCTTCGTCTGTGACATAAATCAATTTCCAACTGAGAAAGGCCATCAACAAACCTTTTTTTCCGATAACCACATGTTTCCTCTGTCATTTCATTTAGAGTATCTCTAAATTTATCATATAGGTCATCGATATCTGAATCTAACATCAGAAGTGATTCTTTGCTGAAAAGTGTCTACAATATCAGGTTAATTTAGTTGTTCGATGTTATACCTCCTTACCACTGCTTTCCGAGATGTTGACTTTTTCTGTTGGATAATTACATTTGTTAGCAAGAGAGAGTGATCTGAGCCAATATCTGCAGTTCTTGACTATTTTAAGATTTCTTTTTCTTGTTACAATGTAGTCAATTTGATTTCTTTTACCACCGTCTGGGGAGATCCGTGTGTACAGTCTTGAATTGGATTTTTGCTTGTACAAGGTGTTTGTTATAGACAAGTTATTAATGGCACAAAACTGTAACATTTTTTTCACCTCTGGCATTTACTTGACCGATAGCGAAGTTACCAGCTACTGTAGGCCAGTTTACATAAGCATCTACTCCAACCTTTGCATTAAAATCGCCCAGAATACGTGTTCAAAATTTCGAGAGATCCGATATTCCTTTAAAAAATCGATAACTTTGAATATTGGTGGAATATACCGATAAGAACAATAACGAAAGTAACACATGACAAACCATATTTACTAGCATGGAACATTACTAATGAAACATGTATGATTATAGAGGTCAGCTGTACTGCAGACACCAATATTAGCAGGAAAGTTCAGGAGAAACTCAACAATAACGGCCCCCTAGTTTGTAACATGAAAATCATGTACCCAACTTTCAAGTTTACAATGATACCGATCATTGTAGGGTTTCTTGGATACGTGCCAAAGTGCTTAAGAGAATATTTAAAAGACCTGGGCTTTGATTAAAAAAGATATTGATATTCAAATTAACAAAATGCATTGATTTGCTTGGTACAGTGAAAAGTTGCAAAACTTTTTAAAGTTCTGTAATGTAAAATGTATTCGCAGTTTGAAATATTTGACACTATTGGTTAAAATTGAGTGAATGTCCACACCAATCGCATTGCTCAGGTCTCGAAATGACTGTACGAAAATCTGTTATTCTATCTAATAGGTTTTAATGTAATATATTTTCATTGGTTTATTTTTTTTTAGAATTTGGTTCCTTGATGGAAACAGATATTTTTCTACTTGTAAGTGCTAAGAAGAAATAGATTATATTAAAGCTTACTTACTTACCTACGTAAACCATTTCTGATTATGCTATCATCATAGTTATCGCTTGAGCAATGTGCCTTTCCTCACTGGTTGTGAGGTGCCACTTGCAAGGTTGAAGTGATGTTTCCATTTTTATTTGGTTATTTTATCTCACTCTTGTGGCTACAGTACATGTGCCTGCATTCAACTTTCCTGGCTTGTTGTTGGGCGCTGAATGCCGGTCTTTCACCCATCCATCACCAGATGGTGTGTAACCACTTACTTACTTTTTTACTCACTTAAACCAATTCTGATTATGCTATCATCATAGTTATCTCAGTTCTTCTATGAACGACATTTAGGAGCAGGGTTATTATATGTAAAGGAAATCCATGATTGCACTCTTACTGCAGGAATATTACTTTCTACCCTTTCAAATCTCGTTATCTCGAGTTCTCCGAATTTGCGTCGTGCCTTTTTTGAACACTATTTCTTTTCAGTCCCTATTGTGATGATGAAAAAATTACACTGTTAATGGTGCTATTAGGAACTGTTTTGAATTTTGATGTTTCCGGATTTTAGTGGAGAGATTGTTTTTAATATTGTTGCTCTTGAGTGCTTCAACTTTGAGAAAGCTTTGTCAGGATTTCCGTCTAATTATCAAGTCTTGATAATTATGTCTCTGCAAGATTATGTATCAAGGCAATACAGTTTTAAGAAGTGTACGTGGATATAATATTAAATGATATAACAGTAGTTGTGGCCTTGTAGAAGAGGACAAGAGAGGGGTGGGAGTGAGAAGGGAAGACGCTGCCGTTGCCACAAAATGGAGGCGTCTGATCAGCTGTGCTAACAGGGAGCAGCCGAAAAATAAAGAAAAAAAAAGAAGAAAAGTGGTCCTGTAGTATAACCCACAGCTTATTATGTTAGAGGGTCTGAGACCGGGTCTCAACCACACCCCTGGAAGTACTACATCTTATTCAATTCTGCGTTATAGATGGCATACTATTTAAGTTAAATATGTTTTTGGAGACCAAATTGGGACAGAGAAGAAAGCAATAAATGAAAAGATTAAAACAAAAACAAATTTCAAAATCAAAAAGAAAAGTAAGTCTGTAGTGGACTAGATCCAGGTCTTCCTTCGGTTGATAAAAAGAAGACGAGAAAAGTATTTGAAGTAGGCATTGATTCCGACACATAAAACGAAAATGTACAATTTTAGCAAATTTCTGAAGTAACCAGACAGAACATAACACACTCTGGTTGAGTTTTATTTGTTTATCTTGACAGGTTGACATATATCTGAAAATGTCTGTTCTGGATTAACGAAATACATATACTGTAAAACCTTGACATCTACATGTGTTCATATATTCATAAAATATTAAAATTCTTATTGCAAAAGTCTTTTCACACCCACAGACACCCAGGAACTGTAAGGACAATGAAAGCAACCTTTGTTCTTCTGGCTGCATTCTGCATCTTACATATCCAGGCAAGACCACTGGACGATGAAACAGGTAAATGCCAGTTGTACTACTTTCTACAAGTTTTTTTAGATTCTGAGTTTTAACAACAAATTAAGGTTTAGCTATGTTATGCAATGCGTTTATCATTACCACCAGCTCCTATCTCTCAGTTTATCTCTTACAACTTTGGTATTTTTTTACTTACATTTCTCTCTCTCTCTCTCTCTCTCTCTCTCTCTCTCTCTCTCTCTCTCTCTCTCTCTCTCTCTCTCTCTCTCTCTCTCTCTCTCTCTCTCTCTCTCACTCTTCTCTCCTC
>RDPX01000411.1:379516-405714 GCA_003991215.1 Morbakka virulenta
GGAATGTGCCAGGCAACAAGGTCTTATTTTCGGTTAAAAATTCCGGGAGCGGATTATACTGCGGATTATTACCAGTCTTAAGTCCAGCATTGGTATGACTATCAAAGTCACTTTTTCAAGGGCATGTCCGATTTCAAATAGAAAATGTTGGTTTATGATAATAAGTATCATTATAAGCAAAGAATCTCCAGAAGAGTTTAGTAAAAGAAAAAGAAAATAAATTGAAAATATTGATATTATATCTCAAACAATGCAGATTGCAGATGAGAAGAAAGCAATCATAAAAAGAGGGAATATTATGGACATTGAAATCTTTACAAATTTCTTAACTTATACCCAAAATTAAGGAACTTTATCAGATGAGTCTTTGCATTTGCAAGAAACGTTGGTGTCCGTTTCATAGACGTGGCTTACTATGCTCAAAGCTTTAACAAAGAGTTACAATCATTGTACCCTTGGAAGAAACACTAGAGTGGTACAATGTTTTAAAAAAAGTCGTTGGAAGACGTTGTTTGCGTTTTTAAAAGAATTTCTTACAATTTCAGCAGGTTTTTTATATTCTATTCAAAAATTGCAAGCCCATAGTAACATTGAAGAGAAGATAAATTTTTAGAATTTCTTGTGGTATAACAGGCCAGAATATTTACACGTAAAAATTTTGTTAAAGTACTTTTAACTTAAGAATACCCCCATGATATCATAAATGAAAAAAAAATGATAATAATAATTAATAACGTATTAGAATATAATTTAATTAGTATATAAAACTATAATAAAGTCACAAAAACGTGTTTTCTCATTATTATATCATTTTGTATCTTATTAATTTTTTTTCTGAAAGCGGTAGTAACAACGACTAAGAAACATACTACTATAGTAAGTTCAACAAAGAAGATTACAACTACTCCTCCAGTCGAAAAAAAACCTACTGGGACACTACCAACGCTTCCTACCATACAAGAAAAGCTTCCAGAGAAAGGTGACGAGAAATCGGAAGAGAAACTTATTCCTGTGTTTCCATCAGGAGGTAAACTAGAGGAGAAACCAGAAGAACCAGATGAAACCGTAGGAGAAAATAACGTCGAGGGTTCCACTAATCAGACCAGCTCTATGGTTGGTAAGTGTTGTATTCCTGATATATCATCATCATCATCAAATACGCCTTCCGTCGTTTGTCGACATTGCGCTAAAATCCATATTATTAAGAGTTTGTAAGATCAGTTTTTCGTTATCTTCCTCCTTCTTATTCTGTCTCTAGCTTGTTGTTCTAGTTTTGTATCTCCAATTTTTGGCAGGCCTTTCTCTGCTAATTGTGCATTAGTCATTGAGATCCAGGTGGTTTCTGGTCTGCCTCTTGGCTTCTTTAAAATTTTCAGAGCCTCTGCAAGGGCCTGTTTTGCCGGGTATTTTTAAATCCATAATGGTAATAAAGTAAAGCTCCTAATGTTATGAAAACTAACTTACAACACAGAACAAAGTCTAGAAAATACCCCTCAAACTTTTACTTTGATATTTGGTTCATCGCTATAACAGTAAGCATATGGGTTCCTATGAATATTACTAGCTTAGTTAAATTAGAGGGTTAGAGTTGGTGAAGTAGCACTATTTTTTGGTTGGTATCTTAAACAGCATACGAAAGGAACCAAAATATTTGATATCATTGGTTTTATTTACTATGTTTCTTTAGAAATTCTGCAAAATCTTTCATTTTCGGATCCACTAGATCTTTAATCACAAAACATTAATCTAGTTGAAGCAAATAAAAACAGAGAATTTAATGAGTACATGCTAGCATATGCGTTACTGGCATATTGGAAGTTAATAAGAAAAACAAGGATTCAATAATACGATGGAAACGCAGCTTGCAGAGGTGCAAATGTGCTATTTTCTTTATAAAATTGTTAAATATAAGATCTTGTTCTTATGAACCATATTGTAATAACAGTGTGCACAGACATGTGCGCAGATAACAAGATAAAAACAGCGGAAAAACATGATATGTAGAGAAGGTATGGTATAGAAGCCATCCCTCCTTTGTTTTGGTCTACATTAAGTACGATCTTGATACAGCTCACATTGGGTTTGAGGTTAGATCGAGAATGCGACACACGCTATTATTGGTAAATCATATAGAAGGCTTGTAAATAAGTCAAAAATAAATAAAATAATACAACAAAAGAAATCTAAACCCAAAACATTGAATGACTACAACAGGGTACAAAATAGCTTGAAAAGTTTAAATACATTGTGGTTTGATCTTCTTAAGTTTTCGCCATTTTAAGGTCTGTAGAAGCAATGCACATGGCGACTGGAGATGATAGTTTATAGTCTATAGTTTGCAATTAGAAAACTTATCATGTCGTGGTTTAACACTCTTAAGAACATCAAGGTTGATGAAAAAAATATCAAGGTGTCTTAGCAAGGAGTAATGAAGCTACTGTTACTTTTCAATAAAATGATTTTCTTACACCCAACCCCACTGTGACATATTTTTACTTATAAGTTTCTTCATTGGCCACCATTGCCTGACGTTCTGCATTTGTTGCCTTGAAATAAAAATACTTTGCATTTTCTTTAAGTTCTATGACTAATTATTTTTTAAATGCTTTTGCTATTAGGCACTTATTTATTCCAAAAACAAATTATTTTAATTGGTTTTATGAGAATTAGATTTTTCAATCTTTTTTAAATCATTTGATACCGCTGATACCACTAAAATCCTTGTTATCAAAATTAAAAGAAAAAATAAATGTTTTTGCTTTTAAAATACACTGTTTTCACACTTTTTAAAGAAGCAGTTAACTTTCTTTTTTATGTGAGTTGCTTAAATTTCACCATGGTTTTAGAGGATATGTATATCAGACATTAGACCAGGTATATGCACTGATGTGCTGGTAAATTAATGTGCATTCCCAATTTCACCTTCAAACATTTGACCACATTCACAGATATATATATACACAAACACCCAATGAAGTACTCTCTTTCATTGAATAAGTCTGCCTTAGAATAAGCACAATAGAAATGGCTTTTATAATAAAATCAGACAAGAAAGTTTGTGAGATCAAGGAGCTCTTTTTGAGTTTCACGATATTTTGACAAAACTGGTAAAGACATTGGCATTTAAGTTTAAATACATAGGCTATTTTTTCCTGTAATTAGTAAGAAGTACCTTTGCTTCAGATTTAAAGTGTTTTTCTCCAAATGGATTAAAACTCTATCTTTAAATTAGCGCCCCCATAAAAATGTTCTGCATCTCTTTCTTTATAATAATAATGAAGTAAAATTCACATGGCCAAAAAATAAGGTAAATGTCAGCACAATGTTCCGAAAATATAAACATGTTTTCCTTTATTATTCATATTTAATGTACAGAGGTTAATCTAGGTCTACTATATACGTTAGGGCTTTTTTTCTTTTGCCGTATTCTAATAAGTATTTAATTAATAATTTTGCTTTCCTTAGCAACGACGTTCCATGTGGCAATCAGACTTCTAAAGGAGAAGTTCACTGACGATTTGCAATTTGTAGTAAATCCTGTATATATTAGTATGAAAAGAATGCTTCAAGTTGCAGTAAGTGTTTCTGTTTTTCATTTCGCTTTTAAGTAACCAATGTTGTTTTAACAGTAGGATTATTAGATCATTTTGGTCTGGACATTGAGGCTAGCCAGCAAAATAAAAATATGAGATTCCATGAACCTGTACCATAGGTTTAATGTGTGTGTGTGTGTGTGTAAGCTGCTGGAGGCACTCCAAATCGACGACGAACCAGATTCGAAATCACATGAACGACGAGATCGATTTCTTCCATGGTACGGAAGAACAGCTTGAAATGAAGGCTATTCCTTATCAACCAGTCAGGATAACCTAGCTAAACAGTATCCAGACATCACCACGAAGAGGTTGCCTTCTTGGATGCCCTAGGTTTAATGTACAAAACCTTGGATGTTGTTTTGGCACTCAATTGGCATTTAAAAAGTCACATGTGACCAATAAGCGCGTTTTAAACCATGATGATTGGTAAAATAGGTAAAGATACCCTTTTCCTATTGGTAGCTTATCTGGGAATAAGGAGTCCCTTGTTTGTCTTAGGTTTTTCAAATGTTACCTGCAGTTTATTTTACATCTTCTAAAGCATACTAATTTAGACTTAATTTCTTTTTCTTGGGCTGTCCAATTAAGAATTTTTATTTTTGCTTCGTAGATTGAAAAAATATACAAAAACTATGTTGCTTTCAGACAATTTGCGCTCATAAAATTTAGGTATGTATGAATGATATGGGATAGAAAAACAATTATGTGACATCTTACTTCCTCATTTGGAACCAATTGTTCATAGTGGGTTAATCTAGATCTACTAACCTTTAGTAGAACTAGAGGGCTTTGGAATTAGAGCGGGATTTTTCAAATCCGTTGCATCAAGGTGGTGAATGTGTCAAGGCCGGAGATGAATAAACTGATAAAAGTTACAAGAAGAGGAACATGTATTGTAAAAAGAAATATAATGGTAGCAATAGCAGCATTAGCATTAGCATAATTAGTATAGTAGTAGTATAAATGGTAGTAATAATGGTAATAGGAATAGTAATAATAGCAGTAATAGTAATGTAGTTGAAATAGAAGTAGCAGTAGTAGTAACAGTAGTAGTAGTAGTACTTATAGTAGTAGTAGTAGTAGTAGTAGTAGTAGTAGTAGTAAAAAAAGTAATATTAATGGTATTATCCGTACTTATAGCTGTGAGAGCAACAGTTGAAGTAGAAGTAGTAGTAGAAGTGACAGTAATAGTAGAAATAGTATGAAGAGTGGTGGTAGAAAAACCGAATATGGTTAGCGAAACAAACCTGAGTAGAGTAGCTTAGATTTAGTTACTGCCCCAAGTAAAAATTAAAATTAAAATTTAATATTTCTTTGACTTCCTAAAGCTTTCAGAAAAAGCGCCACTTGCAATAATTTTCAATGTTGTTACAATACCAAAAGTTGTATGCTGATACCATAAAAAACCTTACCTGAACAGCAAAACCTTGGGGATGTAGCCCATAAATCCTTCTATCACCTATGTAGAAGTAATAGTAGTGGTGGTGGTAATAGTAGTGGTAGCAATATTACTACTAGTAGTATTAGTACTAGTAATAAAAGAACAAATAACACCAACAATAGTATTAGTATAAATAATAGCATTAGTAAAAGCTTTGTATTAGTACTAGTAGTGGTTTAAGTAAAGCTTTAGTGACNCCTGTTAGTAATAGTGTAGGTATCAGTATTAATATCAGTAACGGCATTCACATTAATATTAATAATAAATATAGTGGTATTGGTAGAAGAAGGAGAGAAATAGATACTAGCAGCAGCACTAGTAGTGAATCAGCAGTAGAAGTGGCAGTGAAAACTTTAGTAATACTAGTAGTTGTACCTGTACTACTGGTAATTGAAGTAATTACTATAGTAGCATTAGTGATAATAATAATAACAATTGTAGAAGTAGTAATATCACTAGCAGACGAGGCAGTGGTAGTAGTAACAGAAATAGCAGTAGATTATCAATACAAACTCCAATTTAGAGTAATTTAAATATTACCAGGGCTTAGTGGTACTTAAAACTCTAATTAAATATTTATTCAAATTATTTGTTTTTTAATTACTTTCCTACGTCCTTTCTTTGTATTTCAGTCCAGGTTCTCTTGGAAAAGGTGTTGGAAGGCAGACGTGAGTTTTAGTAGTACTATTTTATTTCACTGTAGGCTGTTTTTCAGTCAGGATTTTAAAGTTCTGTAATATATAATATAATATATTCACATTTTATTGAAAGAGAATGCAAAATCTCTATTTGCATCAGATGCCTTTTTAGCAACTGATCGGCAGTAATTGTCAAACGACCTTCTCTCTATGTATATGTATATATATATATATATATATATATATATGTATATATATACACAGAGAGAGACCCCCAAAGCATTCACAAGCCATATTTCTTGTATACATGACGTCTTAGGACAAGTCTTGCAGGGGGCTATCATTGTATCGAAATGTGGCTATTTAGTATACAAAAACTTTGACAATAATTTTGATCTTTTGACTCTCTTTCAGTGTCATTTATTATGATACTGTGGTATTTTAAGAGACATTTTGGGACTTAATAATGACTGAGTTCGACCGGAAGTATTTTGTATTATCCAATGATACTTTAGTAATTATTGTATTGTTTACCTGGGGAGATGGTGAGTTGAAAGGAAGAGAAAATGGCGTGTTTAAAGTTTTGTGTCTGGCATAAAAGTGAATAGAGGATTGAGAAGCCGAACACTTTGTGTATATTTTATTGTTGTTTTCCTCGGATCGCGTATACATTTGTGGATTCGTTACAATACTCTTCCTTAAATATTAAACTTGTACCAAATCATTCAAAAAATAAAAAAATATTGTTTTATTTATTTGGTAGTGTACCTCATGCTCCTGGGGATGGAGTAATAGCTGATTTCTATTTACGATTTTACAACCCTGGAGTTCATCTCAATTTACTTGCTGATCAAGTAAAAACAGGCCTCTTGGACACGCATCCTGTATCCAAGAAATTTGTCCGAGCATGTAAGTAGAAAACAGAGCATTTTATTGTTAAATATCTAGTTTATTGAAGCAAAATTCTACTTTTTATTAGGAAAGATTTGATTTTTTTCCTCACATAGATACAAAGTTATTTCTTTATCAATTGATTTTAGCTCCTCAATAACGGGTCTTTCTTCACGCGTTTGTGTATGTTTTCTTCATAAAGAAAGATCTGCCCGAAACCTTTTAAAATTGTTTCAACCTTTTGAAAACTTCTAAAAATCCTGAAAATTCTTTCTCAGAAAATCGCTAAAATTCAATTTAATTGAGACACAAGCCTAATCCAGACAACGCTAGATTACAGTAAAATTAAAGGAAGTACCTTTTACCCGAAGTAAAATTTCATTGGTCGATCTGTTCAAGCCACAACATTAGAATTAGAATTAGAATTAGAATTGGAATTAGAATTAGAATTAGAATTAGGGTTAGGGTTAGGGTTAGGGTGAGGAACAATAGGAACAATAGAGTTTCCAGTCACTGACGACAGAATATAATTCGCCATGTCCAGCCGTCTGACGGCTAAATAGCAACTGGCAAAATTAAAAGGGTTTTTTGCCTTTGGAATAATTGCATTTAAAACTAAAGTAAATCATATGGAATTTGGTAGGGTTTCAAGGATGTGTAAGGCTTACCCTGTTATGAAATGTACTAAGATGTTTGTGGGAATTACTTCACGCAATTTATGTACAAAGTATTTTCGAATTTTTAAACATTGACACGACGTTCTACATATTGATACCACAAGCATCTGATTTTCTTTTTTCTGAAGCTTAATAGACAATCTCATCCTTGGTCTGGTGAAATATTTTTATTTAAATGTGCTCTGGCTTTCACCCAGCAAATAGATTCTCTGCCAAAAGAGTCCCATGTTCTTGGTTGTGAATCACCAGCGTGTCTTTTGGTGGGACAAGTATTTTTAAATTGCTTTGTGAAATCCATGTCAAGTACGAGCAGATATGTATATTATAAAGTAGATTTCGGTCATATTTACCAAGGAATAGAATTTCAAAGGCCTTTACACATAGATATGATCTGTCCTGCTTTATAACTGTGATTGATTGACCATAAAAATCAATACCGGCTAAGGTGGTATGGACATGTCCAAAGGAGGGAGGAGGATCACATTGCTAAACGGGTGCTGAACATGAAGCTGCCTGGCAAAAGAAAGCAGGGAAGGCCAAGGAGGAGATGGAAAGACTGTGTGGGAGATGACATAAGGGAACTTGGCTTGACCGAGAAAGACGCACGTGACCGACTCAAGTGGAAGAAGTCAATTCACTGTGGCGACCCCTGAAAAGGGAAACGCCGAAAGAAGAAGAAGAAGAAGAAGAAGAAGAAGAAGAAGATTGACCATAAAGAATCAGCAATTAAGAATATTAGAATGAAACGAAATTTGGCTCTGCACATCATGGACAGAAAATAAAATAAATGAGGAAGTGTTTGAGCTAACAAAACCAAAAGATCTCTGTTCAAAACATTAGGCGAGAGAAAACTGAAGTTTTTTTAGCTTAATATCAGAAAATACAGGTTAAGAAAATTGACGGAATTGGGGAAAAGTTCAAGGCACAAGTAGTAGATAGCAAACACCTCACGTCTGCAGTCTAAGAAATTTTGTTGGGGGAAACATCAACAACAAAGGACGTATTGAAAGAGCTGACGACAGANAAAGGAGGGAGGAGGATCACATTGCTAAACGGGTGCTGAACATGAAGCTGCCTGGCAAAAGAAAGCAGGGAAGGCCAAGGAGGAGATGGAAAGACTGTGTGGGAGATGACATAAGGGAACTTGGCTTGACCGAGAAAGACGCACGTGACCGACTCAAGTGGAAGAAGTCAATTCACTGTGGCGACCCCTAAAAAGGGAAACGCCGAAAGAAGAAGAAGAAGAAGAAGAAGAAGAAGAAGATTGACCATAAAGAATCAGCAATTAAGAATATTAGAATGAAACGAAATTTGGCTCTGCACATCATGGACAGAAAATAAAATAAATGAGGAAGTGTTTGAGCTAACAAAACCAAAAGATCTCTGTTCAAAACATTAGGCGAGAGAAAACTGAAGTTTTTTTAGCTTAATATCAGAAAATACAGGTTAAGAAAATTGACGGAATTGGGGAAAAGTTCAAGGCACAAGTAGTAGATAGCAAACACCTCACGTCTGCAGTCTAAGAAATTTTGTTGGGGGAAACATCAACAACAAAGGACGTATTGAAAGAGCTGACGACAGAGCATACTGGAGATACCTGATCATCGATGTCTGCAAACAGGCCTGATACTCTAAAAAATGATATAGTTTGTATTTATTTCACCTCAGTTACATTGAAAGAGACGAGATATATCTACGTGGTGATTACTTGAAAAAGCGTGACCCAACAAAAATGACCTTTCACCCAAATGCTGAATGAATATCTTTGCCAACTGCCCCTTCATATTTGAAATGTTGAAGTGACTTGCTTTGATATGCAGTACTTTATTTGCTATTAGGAGTATACTTTGCCATTATTAAATGACAGTTATGACAGTTAAATGATAATTTCCTGAAATAATTAGACAGCATAGCACAGTGTCAAAGGACGGACGTCTATGTTGGTAGCTATAATTGTTTTCATATGGAATCGCACCAAAAGGTGCTAAGAATCAGAATTTCAAGTGTTTAGTTAATTTAACACAAATGAGTAAGGAAGAACTTCAACTGAAGAAGAACCCATAGTAAAATTTGGTGGAGAGGAAAGAATTGACTGTAAAAGGAAGAAAACTCTGTAGTTTGTGGTTTTAGGCAAAGAAAGAAATTTGTTAACAATAAAGCTCAATTATCTCACCCATCAAAATATCAAAACACAACGAACTAAATAACAACAAAAGAAAATCAAAATTTTTAGATACTTCGTAATATATTGTTATCAATTCGTCAGTGAAATTAAACGGCAACAAAGGAGAAGAATTTTATATTGAAACATTTTCAAAAGAGACATTAGATTTTATACAAGTTTTTGAAAAACAAACGTTAGTATGATATTAACAATAAACATAACAAAATGATGAGTAACAATGGCAAAATTAATAAAAAATTATTAGGTTAATAAACACAATAAGAAGCTCAACTGATGATATTGAAAGTAATACTAATTTTAATGATGATATCATACAATATATAACATGTAATATTTAATACATATTATTTCATATATAATATTTAATATAATTGCTTTCTTCCCATCCAGTCGAGTTTCTTAAGGCATGCTTGTTAGTTATTTTCATAATATTTGCAATACTCTTTATTGCTTTTACTTTAGATACTGCTGAACCAAAAGGAAGAGTATGTACACCCGATTGTAAAGTTCAATGTTACTCTTACTGTGACCAAGGATGCTGTAATACAATGTATCATATGCAGGTTAGAGTTCCTCAACAACCAGGAACTATGCTACCAGGGGCAGGAGCACCACCAGCTCCAGCTCCTCAACCTGTTCCACAACCAACATTTGCTCTTCCCCCAGCTCAACCAGCACCATTCCCAAATTATTCTCCTCTACCCGCACCTTTGTCATTTACAAGCCATTGTCCTTCCCAATGTAGTAGCTTCTGTGCGCCAACGTGTCCAAACGCCTGTTGTCAAAGTGGATACCAAGGAAATAGCATGGCCACTGCTGCTGCTGCTACTGCACCTTCGCCGTCATTTCCAGTTGCTGCTGGGATGCCTGCTTCTTATCCTCAGATGGCTCAACCATTTCAGGCAGCTGGAGGATGTCAACAAGGAATGGCTGGATGTGGTTAGATGATGATTCTGTGGAATTAATTCTGTGCTACGGGAGTCTTGGCTCTGGACAATGCGTTTCAGCATAAACATTTTGATAATCAACTGGATGGGGAAAGGGTTAACTAAATAACTTAACCTAAGCTTAACTGATTGAAAGGATCTATGAAAATCCCGCTCTTCTTTTAAATAAATCTAACAATAATTGTGCGAATAATTATTTTTATTTTGAATTTTAACACCTTCACATACCAACCATTCTATCATATCCCTAATCCCCGTAATAAGACCAGAAATCGAACTTTGAGATTTCAAGCTCAGTTTTAGTTTTATATCATTTTTGTAAGAAAAATATTTTACAAAAACCTTTTGTAATTATAATTACCTTTAGATTTCAATGTAGGATATGATAGCACCCTGTCTGTTTAAGTTAGAATGTATGTAGAGTGATAAATGCACATTAACACCGAATAATTTTTTTCAGACGCAGTCACTAGCTTTTTTAACACCATTTATTAATAAAAGCATTCGTTACAGAAAACCTGGTGGTTTTTTCTTTATTCCCAGATAAATAACTATACATGTTAATTTCATTGATTAAAAACAGTCAATGTATTTATGTTTCAAAGTACTCTAGTTGCAGCAACCAAAAAAAAGGGTTATTACCTAATCCACGACTCTCGTCGCACAGGGCTTTCTCTTGCTTTGTTTTTATTCTAATTAAAAAGCTATTATAGTTCACGCAATCAGAGTGGAAAGCAGATGCAACCTCATCCGATCAATAAAATGACTGTTTTTTACAAGATTGCTGGGTTCAGGAACCAAAAGCTGTAACCCGACTTGACCCGAGATTTTTAGATATTTAAACTAATATACATGTATAAAAATATATTGAAAGCAATGGAACGCCTGTTTGAGCTTTACTAAAGAAAAGGATACTAAGTTAAAGTGATAATAAATACGGGCCCATTGTTTCAGATCACCGGGTCAATTAGCAGCCTCGAGGTACCCCATTTATTGAGTCTAGAGCTTGTTACATGGTTTCTACTCTGAAGCAAAAAAATGATCGCTATATTTTTTATTTGTTTTCTACTTTGTTCCTGTAATATTCGATATGTTTTTACTTGTGAATATGAGAATGTTTATACCTAGAAGACAAGTGAGCTTTACTTATATGTCGTTCTAAGCGCCTTCTGTATTTCCTGACGATGCGAATGTTTCATTGGGCGAAAAATGCTCGTTATTTGGAGGATGTTTTTCAAGACTTTTTTCCATCAAGCTAAAGCGTGTTAAAAATTGCGCCACCAAATCACACTTTAAATTGATTATAAAATTTGCATTAAAAATAAGCTTGGCTCCCCAGCATGACCGCGCTCTTTGGCTATTTGACGTTATATCTTAAGATTCAAATCAGTAAATCTCATTCAGATATTTTGTATTTACTTATTTGTAATTTTTAGAGACTTTCCGTTTTGTACCCGCCAAAAAAAACTCCTACCAAACCAATTCCACAATCAAGAACAGAGGGTTAGGCTTCATAATCTTCATAATCCGATCCATTCCTTGGTCTTGGCTTTTTCTCGGATCTACTGTAAATGACCCATTGATATGAAAGCAAATTTACAACATAACAACAAACGAGTTCGTTGTAAGTTTAACTGAGTCTATCCACGTACTCTTAACACTGGAACCATAGACCAATAATATCTAAAAGTGGAGAATGATTATATCATAACACCAAGGAGTTGCTATCTTTCTGAAGAATAACCACCACTATTTTGTCATCATCTTCTGCTCATTTCAAGAAATAGAGGATGCAGGTTCCTGCAAAGCAGTGGAAACGATGTTTTGATGTAAGTTAAGAAAGTATGCAATATATGTGAGTAGTTAAATGTATTTGGTCTCATGAAACGATAAGCTTTCATGTTTTAGCTTTGTAGTCATCATTTAAGCTGAAATGCATAATTTTGCTGTTCAGTCTTTCTATCACATGAAAATATATTACTAGTATTGGTTAGTAGAAAAATCATGGCTACAGATGGGGTCTGCTGCTTGTAATTTAGAAGATCTTAAATAGTTCGTGTATATGAGGGAGGGAGCTATTGGGGATCCATATATTGATAGGATAGGAAATATTATTGCAAGACTTGTAGCTCCACTAGAGAAGAAGAAAACGGAAAAGACTAGTAATGAAAATAAGAAGAAAAAGACGACTAGAAAAAAGGAAAGGGTAAAGACTAAGCAGAGAGAAGAAATCTATATTGAATTTTTAAAAAATTGGCATAAGTTGAAGGAGAGGTCAGCTTACAAAATTCCAAAAAGAACGTTTGTTCAAGGATACGTAACTAGAAAGAAAGCAAGAAAGAAACAAGAAAGATGAAGAAGGACCTTAGCCCTTGGCATCTACGATCTTAGTGGACATATTACTTAAATAATAAGAATATAAGAAGATACAAAGGAGAAAGAAAGCTGTAAGAAAATGAAATGAAATAGCAAAGCTTAAAAAAAGAACTTGTGAACGAGAAGGCTATAATTAGTCTATGTAAAATATGTTTGTTAAGCAATCTACTTAAATGTCGTGTGTCATATGATTTGTATAACGATGTTGATGGCAAAATAGCGAGACGTAGAATGAATGTTGGATGTACACTATTCAGACTAGGTTCTATTTCGGACTGGGTAGAACTGGGGGTATATGGATTAGAGCATTGTAGAAAAATGTCCTCGCAGAGATTTGACTTCACAGGTCATTTTCGGAATCCATCATTATCTAAGATTTCTATCGATTACATTACATTATTCATGGAATTCCCAATGAATTATCCACCTCTTCTCCCTCAAAATGCCCTTATGATTTTAGTAATCTGGCTTAAATTCCTATTTAAAACGTAGGCTATATTATTGATTTATATTGATACTAAAGTTGATTAATACTAACTTGATTTCAGTCTAAGTGAAGTTAAAAATGTACTCTCATATTTCTTCATAGCGTCGTTAGAAAACTGGCGAAGAAATCAAATACCGGCGAAGCTGAATAACGTAACCAATAACACACAAAATGGGAATCTATCATCTTTGGTCCCTGCGGAAAAGACAAATGCTAAGAAAAGTAAAATAGGATTAAGTGGTGGCAGTGTTAACATTATCAACGAAAATACAGCTAATGAAATCAGCAAGTCCACTATATTTGAAAAAGGTATGGCTTAAATCTATCTTTAAAGTTATAATAAGATGTCTTTTATTATATATTTTAAATATTTACATTTTTAATTTTGTTTTTTTTATCTTAGTATCAATTGGTTCCCTTTTTCTGTTTGTTTAATTCCACCCCTCGTGCTATTACTGCTACAGATAATTGCAAATCAATTGTAAAGTCAATATCAATTCATTTCTAGAATGTTAAGAACGAGGGATATATATATATATATATATAAATATATATATATTTATATAAATATATATATATACATATATATATATATCAATGCTCATAGCCCATTGCTTAATACCATCAAAAAGGGAAATCAAGTTTATTGGGCATACGTGTAAACAAGACAGTTTAGGGAATCTTACGGTTCTTGAGAAACTGAGGGAGAAAAATGGACCAAATGAGCAATGGGCAACTTTCTCCGATCTTTATACTGATGAGCAGCTGATTACAAGCTTAGTCCATACAATTATAATCACATTTTCACAAGAAAAAATGACATATAGAAACACGAACTCTGATGCATGGATCAGTGCTGGTACTCGGAAGAAGATAAGTTCTAGTTAAGAATCAATATTTTTACAATTTTCATGTTTAAGTCTAAAAAATACTCTCTTTTGATTCCAAAAAATATTCTGTGTAAACCGAAATAACTTGCGATATCAAAGAAATGTGATGTGTCATACAGAACAAGCATACACAATACATTCATGGTTCAAAAATGCCAATACAGACATACCTCAACAAGCTGCTGGAACATGCGTGTGTCTAATTTATTGGACGTCAAAAGGAAAAATCACTAATTCAATAGTACTTGAAAAATTTTGAATTTTGGGAGTTAAGACTCCATTGAATTTACCAATTTTATTGTTCAACTGTTGGGATATTTGGCCTCTGTATGCCTTTGAACGGTATTTGTGATAATATTATTGATCGAGACTATTTATAAATTATTGAAAAGTGAAAAATATGATTAAATGCTTTAGAAATACCTGAGTTTTCAGCGCTACATTTTTATGCTATAAAAATATTTCGTTTTGATAATAATAATAATAATAATAAAAATAATAGTAGTAGTAATAGTAGTGGTAGTATAGTAGTAGTAATAGTAGTAATAATAATAATAGTAGTAGTAGTAGTAGTAATAGTAGTAGTAGTAGTAGTAGTAGTAGTAATAGTGGTAATAGTAGTAGTAGTAATAGTAGTGGTAGTATAGCAGTAGTAATAGTAGTAATAATAATAATAGTAGTAGTAGTAGTAGTAGTAGTAGTAGTAGTAGTATTAACAATAATAATAATGATAATAATAACAACCAGGTCATTTTGCAAACATGCATTTTACTTTTTTCTTTTTTACAAGTTTTGCGCTGAAGTAAAAAATAATTTTGCAAAAATGATCTGTTTAAGAACGTAGAACTAACTTATGTGATCATAGTACTAATAGGCACTGGTTTGAACCTCGAACCATATTTGCATAAAGTAATGTATGATGTTTCTAACTAGCTTTAATATTGAGTAACCTTTGACATCTATTTGGATATACACAGCTGGTAAAGCAAGCCCAGTTCTTCTGAATACTATGAGACAAGACATTTCAGCAAAAAGGGAAAAAGTGATTGACGATGATGATCTTGATAATGACGGAGACGTTGAAAATTCTAACAATAATACAAGACGCATGATTGGTAAGAAGTCAGTGATTACATTCATTGATTAAATGATACAATTCTAGTTTTTGCCCTTATTTTAATCGTTTCTTCTCCTCTCTTGTTCAACCGTTCATCAAAAAAATAGTTGCACTTCTGAAAAAAAGTGTTATTACTAAGAGATTCAGTTTTGCAACTTTGTCAAAACAGGAATTGCAATGTCCCAAGAGGGTTAACTTGCAATTTTTCGTATCGTCAATCTCCCTTTGAAACCTCCCACTAAATCCCCTCATCCCGACAAAAAAGACTTGCATATTTAAGTATAAGAGGTTTAACCACTGAACTCTAACTTGCTGTTACAGCATGAATGTGACGATCATCGCCTAAGGATATTTACGCTCAGTTCATGGCGCGACATCTCAAGAAATATACGTACGATACTATAAAACCTCTATTTCCGTTACATCGCCTTGAATTTCAATATACTTTCTTAATTTTTATTCTTAAATTTAAGAGTTTCTTAATTTTGAAACCAAGTAAATGATATGTGGTATAAAAATCGGAATGACCCTATCAAAATTGTGTTCAACTTAAATAGCTAGCAATCAGTTCTTAGGAACGTAGGCTCTGTGTCCTTTAAATTGATCAATGAATAACTACCTTGTGCCTAGCATTTGCAGAAAAAGATCGTGATTAATCAAATGAAACTAAAAAAGCAATGCAAGGATAGTCAAGTAATAGGTAATTGCGGTACCCCTTCAGCGCAATATTTATTGCCAAAAGATAAAAAATGTAAAAAAATGCCCTCAATGGTTGACATGGTCATCGATTGATGATCTATGATTTCTGTAATTACCACCAGACCATTATTCAATCTTTTATTTTAATCTATCACAATGTTATTACTCTAATTTTGGAATTCTTCTTGCCATCTGTAACGTTCCATAACAATCATTCTTACTTTCTTTTATCATTTATCTGCAAAGTTTGTGTGTGTGTGTGTGTGTGTGTGTGTGTGTGTGTGTGTTGCTCGTTGTGTTGTCTTTCGTATTGTCCTGCTGCTTGTTTATGTATGTGTCGTTTCCTCGTGGTTATTAATTCAGTCAATACCATCTTCGGTTCTGAGTGTTACACTCTAATTCCATATATTTATATATAATTTCATCTGCATTTAATTGTTTTGCTGTTCTACCGCTCATCATTGAAGATTGAAACCTCTGAATATTCGCACTCCAACCAAAGATCCCTATCAATTGCCATTGAGGCAATAATGTGGGACGTTGTTGGACATGCTGATACTCAGAAACAAAAGATTTCGTGATGTGCCAGAGTGCTCTAACCACTACAATACCAATGAGCATCCCATACATATATATATATATATATATATATATATATATTAATTTATATAATGACATTGGTAGTTTCATGCATTGATCTATTAACATATCAAGAGGAGACCCTCAGACCACCACTTGTCTCTAGCCTTCAATTACGCAGTTGAAGGCACTAGACCAAGTGGCCGGCCACGAAAACGCTGGCACCAGTACCTGTCTGAATACCTTGCAGAGAAGGGCACCACCTGGCAAGAGGTCAACGCGCCTGAGCTCTACCTCGACCGTGGCAGATGGTCATCCCTGACGCTTCCTCGCTGACAGGCAACCGCCTACTCTGGAGTCCGGTGAGAAGAAGAAGAAGATCTATTAACAACTTACTTAATGAATAAGTGAGCAATTAGTTATTTTTACCCCTCACAATAGGTCATCTTTATTCCTTCCATCCCACAAAGTAAAAGGCGTATTTAAAATATAAATTTCTTTCTTGAAAAAAAACTAATTAACGCTCTTTATTTTTTTTTTATTTCAGCAAACAAATTCCATGTTGCTCTCCGCTTTCCTAAAGGAAAATATACGTACGACCTCAAAAATCCAGACAGTCAGCTTTATCAACACATGAAAAGAATGGTTCAGCAAGGGGTAAGTCAATAGTCTTCTTACATACTTACATCTCCATACACAATCATTATCATTTGTATCTTAAGCTTTTAATTTTGATACCAAATAAATAAGCCTTTGCAGAACTGAGCTCACAGGATAGCTTAAGAAAATTAAAATAGCTTAAAGAGGGTAAGGCCTTGTTTTACTTTAAAGACACCTCTCCCTCACTGACTACAAAATTTCATGCATTTTCAACCCGATGTGTTGGTTCATTAAGTAAGATGATACTGGTTTAAATAGACGTTAACAGTGAGGGGATGGAATGGAAGACATCTTTACTTTCCTCAATTTGAAGTAGTTTCCCCTACAATAATAAGAGTACATTTATTAAATATTTAATTTTCCATTCTTATGTAGTGTCCATTTTTTTCAATAATTATATTTCGGTTTATTTTGTAACCTCGGTTGATTATTAAAATTAACAACAACCCGGTGTTCTTTTCTGTTTCATGATTAATGGATATTAATTGTTTTTTTAAAAAATCATTATGCAGTGGAAATTTCAAACTGGTGGTATCTGCCAGTTATTCAAGTTATTTTTGTTTCTCGTTCTCTTTCTCTTTCTCTTTCTCTTTCTCTTTCTCTTTCTCTTTCTCTTTCTCTTTCTCTTTCTCTTTCTCTTTCTCTTTCTCTTTCTCTTTCTCCTTCTCCTTCTCTTTTTCTTTCTCCTTCTTTTTCTCTTTCTCTGTCTCTTTTTCTTTATCTTTATTTTCTCGACCTTTTGGATTAAATGTAGGGCTCTTTAGGCTCCTTAATCAAGTCCATCGCTTCTGTTTGTGAAGCTCAGGGAAGCTATTCGTATGTTTTACTTTCATGGTCTATTGCATACTTTGCCAGAAATTTTGCCCTGTTCGCTCAATCCTTAATATTAAGATGTTATAATAGTCTATAGTTATAATATATTATTACAGAAGAGGTTATAAATGTCTTTTGAATATATATGAAAGTGTTGATGTTGACTGAATGTTATATCACGAGCATTGGAAATTATGGAAGTATTCAGTCTTAGTACTTTGGTTTTTCAGATGCAGGTTTTAACATATAGCCTAAATGTTGGATTTTAGAAAAACTAGCGGTAGCACCTGATTGGTGTAAGGTGTTTAGGTCATGAAATAGGACAGTGAGTTTCATTTATGATACTTCAGACAGCACTCTGCTGAAGGAGCATACATCTGCACATTTCTTTGAATACAGTTTATTTCCAAATCTTCTATCTATCTATCTTGGTCGATTTTCACATCGCCCAAGTATGGAGACACAATCCTTCCAGCACTCTCTATCCATCATGATTGTTTTCAACTCAGCTGTATTGTCCAGCCCTGCGTCTTGCAATATGTTGTCTACATACGTAAATTTTTGCCTTCCTCGATTTCCATGCCCATCTATTGGTTGCCATAGGACAAGTTTGTTGGCTACTTCTTCTTCGTGTCTGACACAATGTCCGGCTAGCCGCATTCTTCTCTGTTGGACTTTGATGTATACTGGAGGTAGTTCTCCATATAGGCGACCATTGGGGATATGCTGTTTCCATGAAATATTGAGGGCCATTCGTAGCATTCTGGTGTAACATCCGTCAAGCTGTTTTTTCATTGTCTTTGTTAGGGTTCAGGTTTCTGCAAATCTTACAGCCTGTATTAACTTAAAAAAGAGAATTCCCTCCCATTTTAGAGTGAAAAATGTACCTTTCTTTTTCTTTCAAAATCCTGGAATTAAATGTGACAATTATGTAAATGGAACTCGTCAGACTGACGATGAGTGAAGTATCCCTCAAAACATTGGGCAGTAAATGCTTATAACCCATGACACGATAAAGCTCCCATATCTATGAATTCCACTGAGTCCATAAAGTCAAGAAACTCTGAATTCTGCTAATTCAATTTCATTCCCCATCAGCATTTTTGAAACATACGAATAGACCCTTTTCTACTTGAATCAAAATGCTAAAATGTAATGTATAACATATATTATGTAAATTAATTTTAATATTATATATATATATATATATGAATACATAGTTTAATGTACAATAATTTTTTTTTTCAGCTTTACAAAATCTATACAGGAACTCCAGCTGTCCGGCAATTTGCACTCGTTAAATTCAGGTAAATTCTTACTAAATCTCGTTGAACAAAGTGAAGAGATTCATTCCTGGACAACCTTGGAAACTCCTTTCCATGATTTCTTAATGATTCTGCAGGAACTTTTATTTTGTACAGTGGCAGATAAGAATCACATACATCTAACCATTGGTATTTTTTGGGTAATCAGCTATAGATAACATTAGCATGGTACATTTTTCAATTCCCTCCGATGTGCACTGACCAGATGCATTATTCTCTTTCATACCCTACAGATTTCTTTATCTGTAATAAATAGTATACATTGAAAACTAAGCAACGAGAATTTCCAGAATCTGATCTTTTCACATTTGCAAGAACGTAATATTTCTACTAACCGTTCCCTGTACATTCTAATTTGTTAAAATTTTTCAACATATTGCAGGCTCTGACAGCATCACTCTGGCATAAGCCTTTTCAATTAGATATCATTAAAGCTTTCATTATATACTTTAAAATTTTTAATAAGATATTCCAATAAGTATTTTTGCACACATGAAATTATTATCTAAGCTTCTCATACTGGAATTTATAGGTAATCTTTCGTTTTGTAATCCAACAATTTAAAGGTACCTAAATCTGTACAACGTCGTATCTGACGTAAGACGAATGGTAGAAAATTAATATTACATTCTTGATAACTCAGAGAGTGCGTGTTTTTCCAGTACTGATCGTTGTACAATTGGATGCCTAAAGCTAGAAGCTGCTATAAGATTTTAAAGTTTTTTTCCCTTTTCCGTCCTAAAATAGCTCTACACAAGCGTTAAACACTTTGTACAAACCTGAGTATTTTATAACCATAATATATAGATATACATAGATAAACATATATATATATAAACATATTTCTCTTTTTATATACCTAGCTTTCTTTCTATCTACATCCATGTTTATCTGACTGTTCATCTATGTTTTTTAAATGATCGATCGATTTGCCTACTTGACAAAATTTGGTTTCAGTACAAGGCCTTTTTGTCCTTGACACAGTTATCAGTCCAGGAGCTACTTCTGCCAGTAAAAAAATTATCATGTGTTTTATTTAAGTTTAATAGTAGATGAAAATGCTAGTTTGAAATAAGGGGGAAAGAGTAATAGGAATACTGCATTGTGAATTCTTTTTAAGACGTTTGTATTCTTTGTTTACTTTGCATATGTTTGATATGATCCAAATTTTCTCTCTAATTAGCCCCGATGAAGATATAAACAATCTCATTGCTGGAAAAAGACAAAGGTTAGAAAATAATTCTTAAGTTTATTACATTGCAATTAAAAAGATTCATCATCTAGTATCATTATTTTTCAGTTTTATTTCCTTTCCTCTCAGCTAATTTTTGGGGAGTCTGGGACTGAATATTTCGTTTAAATTAGGTATCAGGCTACTATCAAATATTTTTTAATAAAGAAAATAATATTTGTCTTACAACTCAAATTGTACCTTTAAGTCTCTTTTATGTAGATTTTGATTTGCCTTATTTTACAGAGACAGAACTTGTTTAAAGTGATATAAAGCACTCGTGTTTGGGTCTGCAAGAGATTTCTAATTCTCTCTTGCATGTTTAAGCAGACCCCGAAACCGACCGCTACCTCTCCGAAATTAAAGGTTTTCGCTCTGTTTTACAACACACTGGTTGCTGTAGAGAGCAGAGGTAAAGTCTTCAGAAAAAGTACCTTACACAGACACTCGGAAATTAATTGTGTTTTATGAACAATTCATGAAACAAATCTATACAGTCAAAGTCGTGATGGTCAAAGGAATTTTCTTTGCCGATCGTCAAGACCAAATCACCAGAATGAGAAGATTTGAAGTGAGTAGAATTATGTCCACATTGGAAAAAAAGAAAAGATCTAAGTTAGTCTGGCGCTCTTTGTGATTGGTGGTCTGAAACAAATGAAAAACACTTTGAAAATATGAACAAGAGGAACAAAAGTGCCAGAGAAGCAGGTAGCCTTTGAAAAGTGGAGAGGGATTGTACACAAACCTGTTTCAGAATTCTGACGGGAAAAATTTATTAAAGCTACCTTTATTTTCCTGTTGAAAATAAGCCTACACCATAGATTGTCAATTTTAAGATCGCAGCCACCAGAGAGTAACAGTCCTTTTTGAGGGGAATTGCGAGAATTCGTTTCGGTAGGGTATGTTTTAGTATTATTCGGCTTGGCTAGTTTGGCGAAGCAGGCTGACAGCTGCGCCAGTAGAAATTTTCCTCCGGGAAATAATAGGTATTGACAATCTTCCATTATTCACATTTGGGTAAAGGTCTGCTCTCGCTTGTCGCAGGAACAAGACTTATGTTTAGCTTCTGTAAGTGAGCAAAGAATTGTGGGTATTTGGCTTTTTCCTTAAAGGACTTAACGAATGGTTTACTTCTGACATGTTGAAGAACATTCGGCGATTGTGCTCGAGGCAGCCAACAAGGTTTTTTTCGCTGCTGTGATAGTAGCTTTTAACGCTAAAAGAGTGATTGGAAATCGCGCAAGGGTGATAGTCGTACTGCATCTGCTATGAAATGATATTTCTTTATTAATATCTTCTATTTTCTTTTGTTTCTGTTGTCTATTTCAATTGATCAAGCGTTTGCTACTGTTATATATGGCAATCAACTGTTATGTCAAAGACCAACGTTATTTTGAATCTATTGGATTTGTCGTTATCCGCTCTAAGTAACAAAAACCACATTGAATACTTTCCATGAAAGTTCTTTTGGTCAAATCGATGAGACCATTAAGGCGTAAGAGACATTTCGAAACCAAGCTTCCTGATTGGAGAGAAAAGATTTCTCTTTTTTTCAACGGAAGGCAAATAACATTGCACTATCTCAAGTAAAGAGCCCTGCAGTATCTTAGAAAAAATTTGTTGCAATGTCATTTTAAGTGATGTATCAGATTGCCAAAGATTTGATACTGCCGTGCGCGAAAGATAAGTCGCACATTGATAGTTAAAGAAGTGAAGAAAAAGAGATTATCCACCATTTTTAGACAACGCAGTGCAACACAAGATTTTGTTTATGTCTAGGCATGCTACCAAATACAGATCAAATACTAAAAAAGCACTAAAAAGCCTTGCACTAAAAAGCCTTGCACTAAAAAGCCTTGCACTAAAAAGCCTTGCACTAAAAAGCCTTGCACTAAAAAGCCTTGCACTAAAAAGCCTTGCACTAAAAAGCCTTGCACTAAAAATCCTTGCACTAAAGAGTCTTGGACTAAAAGGCCTTGCACTAAACGGCCTTGCACTAAAAAGCCTTGCACTAAAAAGCCTTGCACTAAAGAGTCTTGGACTAAAAGGTCTTGCACTAAAAAGCCTTGCACTAAACGGCCTTGCACTAAAAAGCCTTGCACTAAAGACTCTTGGACTAAAAGGTCATGCACTAAAAGGTCTTGCACTAAAAGGTCATGCACTAAAAGTTTTTGCACTAAAAAGCCTTGCACTAAAAAGCCTTGCACTAAAAGGTTTTGCACTAAAAGGCCTCAGGGCAAGCAAATTCAATTTTGTACATCATTTGATATTTTGGAAGCGTTGCACTTGATCGCGCCATCTTACCATTCAATCCACCCAAAAATATCGAGAAGAAATGAGGGCATTGCTATGCAAAACAAAATTATCACGAGAATTCGGACGTGATTTTCAAACACGACGTTCGAACGGACACATGCAAAACAAAAGCTCAACCTTGTGTATATTGAATTAAGCTGGCGAGCAAGGAAGATCTTAACTATGTGCTTTGTACTTCACACAAAGGAGAAACTCTTCGAAGTTACACTGCATCATTCAAATTGAAAGTGATCCTACATGCAGAGCATTCCTCAAAAAGTTCTGCTGCTCGCCATTTCAACATTGATTGGAAAATGTTAGCTCGATGGGTCAACAATCGCAATCAAATCCAGGCGCAAACAACACAAAATCACTGAAAGGAAAAGAAAAGACTCTCTGGAGGGGGAAGAAAACCGTTAAGAGAAAAAGTAGAAAACTTGCTTTTGAAGTGGGTTTAAGATCGACGACAAAAAGAACTGCAAGTATCTCGAACTCTTATCAGAAGGAAGGCCCTGCTTTTGTTCAGAGAGATGGAAGATTCATCTGAATCAGATTTTTCTGCAAGCAAAGGATGGTGCGAATTGGCTGTCCTTGAGAGGAAAAGCATCTGTTTGTCAAAAAGACCCAGACCTGGTCATAGCCACGTTTGTGGCGTACGTTTTACGAATTCGGAGGTTAAGCCTCCAACACAATTATGCCATAAATAACATTTATTCGATGGACAAAACTCCTGTTTGGTGCGACATGGTTTGAACTTCCACAGTCGACCGAAAAGGATCCAAATATGTCTATTTGAAGTCAACGGGGCATGAAAAAGTCGTGTCTCAGTTTGTTTAACAGCCAAAGCAAATGACGAAAAAATAAAGCTGTTTATCGTTTTCAAAGGAGCCAAGAAAGTTGTAGAAAAGTTAAACAAAGAATTTGGTGGAAAATGTGTGGTCACGTCGTCATCTGACAGGTGGATGAATAATGAATTGACAAGCAAGTAGATAAATAATTTTCTTGGAACTTTCTCCTTCAAGAGACGTTTATTGGTTTGGGATACCTACTCCTGTCACATTGAAGAATCTGTATCCGATTCGTTAAAGCGCAAAAATATTGACGAGATTTTGGTGCCAGAAAGGTGCACGCGTCATATCCAAGTACCGGCTGTGTGTTGGAATAAACCCTTCAAGCAGTATTGTACCTAATTCTACGACGAATGGCTCGCTACCAAAGGATTAAACGAGGAGACAGATTGTGGCAATTTGAAACCACCCCCGAGAAAATAAGTGGTTTAGTGGATTCTAAAATCCTGGGAAAAATTGACCAAGGAAATGATTTGAGATTCCTTTGTTTCTTGTGCAGTGACTTGTGTTACCGATGGAAGCCAAGATGACGACATGACTTGTTTCTAAGAAGGGAAACCTTGTCGCAAAGGCCGTAAAATGTTGGAGAAGCAGTTCGCATATATAAATACGGAGGAAGAAAATCCTTTTAATGTTGATGATAATGATATCGCTGACGCTAATCCAGAAATGTGTGTTGACGAGGAAGAAAATGAGGCTGATGAATATTTAGAAATAGATATTAGAATGTTGTATTGAACATTTCAATAATAAAGACAAATTTCTTTTATTTTGAATTTTTGACATCCAAACTTATTTCTTTAGATAAGTGCCCCTCCTCTCAAATAAGCGCCAACCCTACAGCCTCAAAATTTAAGTAAGCGTCCGGGCGCTTATTCGAGGCGTAACGGTATCTTAAAATTTAATTTTAACAAACTTTATGGTTTTATCACCAATAAAATATGAATAGGTCATAATGGAGAAATTAAGTGGGGTAGAGCACTTTAACCTTTAACCTTATCGTCATCGATCCTCAAAGTAGAAAGTTGAGTTGATGACAACAGTTTGGTCTTATGCATATAAGTTTATTACTTAAAGGATAGAATTTACTAGGACAAGCAAATTCTTCGTGTTACTGTGTTGGTTTCTCACTAATAATAAAAGTAAAAGAAACAATCCATTCCCTATGGCACTACAATCAAAGTTTTCCTGGAAATGTAGCTTATAAAACAGAGGATTAATTAATTGTTCTGTATTGTTTTTTGCGAGTTTAATTCCAAGATTAAAATGATATTGGTGCAAAGGGCTACATGTTTATTACTGAAATTTTCTTTTAATGTAATTTGTGTGCAGCCTTGATCCTTCCCCAGTTTTATCTTGGAGATCATGTACGAACTGAACTACATAATATCAACTCATGACAAAAAATCAAACTGGGCACTTTGCTTCAAAAGACATAGGTCAGACTTAAACTTAGAACTTTCTGCAATGGTAATCTGACAACTAATCAAAATCTTTACCTAAAATTCTTTACATTACAGCGTTAATCAAAATCTAAAGACAGGCACAACACAATTCGGTGTCATAGCTGATCTTACTCTCAACTTCTACACCTCCTGGAAACATTTAATTCCTCTTTCAGATGCCATTAAAAAAGGATATTTTGGCATCCATGAAGTGTCACCTAAATTTGTAAGAGCATGTAAGTAGAAAACATTTTCTCAACTAGTCACTTGTTAATGTATTAAGAAATCTTTAGTAGGGGGGGGCTGTCAGAGGGGGAACTCGTTGACTTTGATGACACTGGTGATCATTTACATTTATCTAGGGTTTGAAATTTAAGACAGACGCATGATATTTTATCTCAAAAAGTGAAAGCAAGTTAACATACCTAAGGCCTGAAAATTTGTTAACGAATTTTTGAGTCTTAGAAAATGCTATACAGGATCACGTCATAAACTGAACAGTTTCCCCCCAAGAGAAGTAAATTTTAATATCTATTTTTGTTTATTATCAATATATTTGTTTTGATAAATGTTTCACAAGTTCCCTTTCCTTTCATTTTGCGTTGAGATGTGCCCTAGGAGAAGTAGATTGAGGTCATCATGTTAAAGGAAAGTCAGTCGTAAATATCTAGATTTGGATCTGATGACCAACATTTTGGAGAAACCTGGAGAAACACTTTTTCAGTCAAGTGATATACTAAGTTAAAGAAATTACGTATTTCCGTGCCTCTAAGAATATTTTCTAAAATAACTTAGATAGACATCTTTAAAAAGTGAAAAATAAGAGGTTTTGAAGAACTATAATCGCCATCTCCCAAGTAAAATGAACTGTGCAGGATAAAAGAAAGAGACAATGAGAGAGAGAGAGAGAGAGAGAGAGAGAGAGAGAGAGAGAGAGAGAGAGAGAGAGAGAGAGAGAGAGAGAGAGAGAGAGAGAGAGAGAGAGAGAGAGAGAGAGAGAGAGAGAGAGAGAGAGAGAGAGAGAGAGAGAGAGAGAGAGAGAGAGAGAGAGAGAGAGA
>RDPX01000411.1:427081-458329 GCA_003991215.1 Morbakka virulenta
ATGTACTTGTATCTTCTGAAATAATGTTGGATATGTGTGCGATCTTTTGGGATTAGTGATTTGGTACAGAAGAGAGTGAGAATTATATAAATTGGTTGCTTTTTAGTAATAACTGATTGTTAGTCAGGTATATATATATGATTATTTTCACGGAATAAACAATGCTTTAACACGTGAAAAGCTCTCTATTTCGTTAGTGGGGAATGAGACGTTTGATTATTGAATACTGGGTAATCAGTAAAAAAAGGTTCAGAACCCCTGTCTTAAATCTTCAAAATTTTCCTTATTAAAACCTCTCTGACAACGAAGTAGCGTTAAACGATTATCAACAGTATTTCCTGAAACAAGTAATCTTATACTGTTCATCATATTAATCGTTCATCACGCTCTAGGATCTACATTCGAAAACAAAAGTGTATTAATATCAACTTCTTTATTGCTTATTAATATTTTCTTATGAAAAATGTCAACTATAATATATTTACTCCCCCAAATTTGCGTCAATTTGGGGGTAATACCATTCCCTCGAAGGCGACTGAGGTCAATTGTCAAAGTTTCCAAAGTAAGGAGATGACAGTCTATGATAATTAATCAAACTACAAAACCAACTGCTCTTCTCCCTGACGACCTTGCAAAACAAATTGATTTTTTAGTTTTCAAAAAATGAAAGTAAAATAATGAATTCAGTAATGGAGTAAGGATATAAAAACAGGCTAAATAATACATGTAAAATAATGACCATTTCATTGAGTAGCCAACAACCACAGGAAATTTGCATAATATAAAAGCAATCGTTATTGCTAAACCATTAAAAATCACAGCATTCTTGCGCGACTCTTGTATCTGTTGCAAAGTTTCTCCACTTTTCCGAGTAATTATCTCAAAATTCTTTTTAACTGTTCTGATGATATGTGTGTAGACAAACAGCATAAAACAGGCAAGAATGACTTCCACTAGAACGAAAGAGTAATCCAATACCTGTGTTTCTAACGGCAAACAAATTACAATCACAAAAATAAAAATAAACATCGTGAAGATAGCACTGATGATTGGACGTTCTTTAACTAGGAACTCCTTGAGTCTAAATGGATGACACACTGCAATGTAACGCTCCAATGTGAGAACAAACACGTGTACTGTTGATAACCACGTGCAACTCACTCGGATGTACCCGAATGTTCTCTCGGCTACACTGATCTGCTCAGACCTGACAATATTTTCCGACATTGCAAGTATCAATATTCCTAACACAACATGTGCAATGCTCGTAACGAAATCAACACATGATAAACTCAGCAATACTTTTTTGAACAAAGTTTTCTTCTCCTTGATCAAGAATATCATCTCGATCATGTTTGAGAGAATTCCCAGTGTACCAAAGACCAAGCCACAGTAGACAAGGACCAAGATGCTTCTACTCACGCTATCAGCCATAAAAATTAAGATTTCATTTCACAGATGTTCTATTCCGGAGTAAAATTTTATATGCTGACTTTGACACATAATAAACTCACCCATAATGTATAAATAGCTGAAAAGTTTATTTTTTAACGAGCTGGTAAAACCAACAACGTAAGAAAGTGATGACATTGTGCACTCATGCACATTCGCAAGCATTTAAAAATAGTAAGTAATCAAGACATCCTGTTAAAATGAGAGCAAATTTGGTTCTAAACGAAGTGTTGATTCGTCATCGTAGCCAATTTCCGGTTCATGATCAATTAACGAAAAGGTGCTATTGACGCACGGTTTTTTCAGAATTAATTAAAAACATGGTACTTTTTGGGGGCTTGAGAAAGCAATATGCAAATAGGAAATAATATAAGTAGGTATTGGGATTTGATGTTAGTTTGACAATACGATTTCTTGTTATGAAGCAGACAGGAAAACAAAACTCAGTGGCACGGTGCCCTTTATCAGACGCCAAACAGACAGGCGGGTCAGAGGCCAAACTGGAGGGGACATTTCCTGGAGTTGAATTTTGATAAAAGTTCACTCAACACGTATGAGTATCTGGGCTGTATTACGTAATTACGTTTGCACTTTCTGGTCTTTATTTCTCATTTTCCTAGTATTTCAACGATTACGCATTTTTCACCGGTATACCTTTTAAGTATCTTCGACAACAGAAGACCGGATTATTGGGAAGAAAGGAGTCATTAAAGAGACATTACACATGTTAACAGTTTTTACTACATAACTGATGCGTAAAAAACAAAAATGCATAACACAAACATAAATAACAATAAATTATGAAGTACCATAAGGAAGAAAACAAGAAGATAACAATCACGATTATTATAACAAAGACAGCTGAAAACAAAGTAATAGTTGCCAGTGACTACATATTAATGCAGAATATGAAGGAAGGAGGGTACAGAGTTATGTAGTGCCCGGCAGAAGGCGAAGAGGGTGGCCGAGAACAAGGTGAGAGGACGTGATTGCCAGAGATCTGGAGGCTGTTGGCACGAGGGATGCTGATGTGACAAACAGAACTGTTTCAATTAGAATATTGGCAGCTGCAAAGGCTTTTATCCGATCGGTAGAATATTTCACTCTTTTATCATTGGTGACTGGGTAAAGCTTAAGCAATGCTTGGTCCACTCCATCTGTGAGAATCTCCAGTACCCTTTTTTGCAATATTTACTGAGTAAAACAGTTCTAAAAGGAACCACTCAGTAACTTTTTGAGCAAGTCTACAGCATTTAATAACCCATTTTTTCAACGCTATTTAAGATTTATTTTGACACGGTAAACAACTCATCCGGCTACCTCTAACTGAGTTGTAATCCTGCTGTATTAATTTCATTGAAAACGATAGCGATGGTGACATAAAAACAGCTCTACCTGACCAGTTTGTATCTATGGGCTAGTGTGGATGAGACAACCGGCAGAAGCGCTCGTTGCCCAATTTCCTCTAATAAAGGCCACGGCGTTTATTTCAAACCAATTGTTTAATTAATAAAAATAACTACAACAAAATCATTTGATTATTGAATCAACCAGGAATGAAAGAAGAGACTGAGCAGTTAAGCGTTACTTTGTATCTTCTCTATTTTTTCTATAAAACGCCACTTTTTAGTCTACGGCGTTTGTTACAAGGCAGTATTTAATTAAAGCCAGGCGCTTATTGGAGGAAATACGTTATCCAGGCAAATGTGTAGTGCAACTACGTGATGAATATAGAACTGCTTGTCTTGTCAATGGCCTGGAGACCTTAAAATACCAGGTTGAGATCTGGTGGGGTAAAGTCTGTCTCATGAGGAGGAGCACCTATTTAGCTTGGCTGGCCCCCTGCCTAGAGCTGATGTCTAAAAAAAATACCGGTGGAAATGTCATGTAACCACTATCCCTATTTCATGAAGGCAGCATATGGTTTGACTGTATCTGCTGTCGATCCGTTTAATGCAACCCCAATCACCATAAAAGTCAGTTAGTCTGCATCCTGCTGGTCTGCGTCCAGATTATGGTTTCAGATATCTGGTTCTGTGTTAATTTTTTTTGAGAGTTTCAATGAATCGAATGAATCAACCAAGTGGTTCTCAGTACCAGGCAGACCAGCAGTGGTCTGGAGATAAAAAGAATTTCCAAACTTAAGACTTACTCATATAAGAGTATGAGGTCTAAATGCAGTAGTGCTGTCTCTACAGATAACCTGGAAAAAAAAGCTATCTTCAAAAACTTCACTCTCATAGGCTTCCAGCAATGTCACAGATCTTCGTTCCCGTTTTTCTTTTGTGAAAGCTTTCCTACATCTTACTATCCTCATATGCTAAGGCTGTATGAGATAAACCTCAATGACACTGTTAGTAATAGAGATCTTCATATTGATGATTGTTACCTTTGTTTTGACTAGACTCTACACTTCATCTTCATGGCCTTGCTATTTTTGTGCTGGATAGCATATTCCATTTTCCACTTGTTAGACTACAAAAATGTCAATCTGAAGATAAGTCTTTTATGTGAGTTAAATTATCTTTTCTTCAGGCCACTTGTTATCTATTTTTCTTGTATCGATCTCCCTTTTCTGATTCTTGCTAACTTATTTAAACAATATTAGACTCTATTGATAAGGCTTTGGATAAGCACCACACCACACTAAAATCTTTAGCTTTGGTGACCTAAACACTCTTCACATGACTCGGATGACTAATTATAAGAGTAATAGACTTTAAAATGTTACTTACAACTTCATTCTTGCTCATGATTTTACACAGCTTGTTGATTTTCCCACATGATTTCTTGATTTAGAAGAAAGAATCTCTTTTCGTTCTAATATTTGTTGACTTTTGTTTTTTAGTATATATAATCTTGTCTATATTTTCTGGACCTGCTGAATATATCGTTGTCTCTGTAGAGACTAAGGGGACTGTTTGAAGTCTTTTTAGCAAGCCACATTATCGAAAGATTTTTAAATATGCTCAGGCTGAATTGGATAGAATATTTGAAGTGCTTGGTGATATTGCTTGGGTTTGAGTCTATGACAAATCAGGTTCTGACGCTGTAAATGAATGCACAAAATGAGTTTGTATTGAAACAAATATGCCAAGTCTAGCCTTATTCTTTACCATGGTACAAGACTCATTTTTCTTCTGTCACTGCTCTTCGCAATCATTTTCATGTTCGGTTCCAGTCTGTTAAAAGTGATGAATCTCTGCTTTTTCAGACAGTCTAAAAATGCTTGTAAACTGAGGATTTCTGATGCTGGATCTCGTTATGTTGAGCAGGTTAATAAAATTATATTTTCTCAAAAACCAGAAAATAGGAAGTTTACAATAGCGTTTCTGATTCTGTTAATTTAATAATTGTTCTTCCTTTTTTAATGGTGCTCATGTCCTCCAGGGAAAAGGTTGATCTCTTTGCTAGATTCATTTCCACTTATTCTTTCCTAAATGACACTGGTGTTTCTTTGGAGGAATTCCGTTTGCAAACTGATCAGACTTTGTCATGAATTTAAGGTTGGTCTCAAAGGTTATTTATAGGGTTAGTCAATCTAAAACCCCTGATCTAGATACATTTTCAGTAGTTGTCTTGAAAGAGTATGCTTAGGAGTTATATTTCTTGCTGTCAAAATCATTCAACCTTTGTCTATCGGAGTTTTATTTTCCGCCTTTCTGGAAAGTTTCTTTTATTTTCCTCAATGCAAGAATGCAGATACTCCATCTGATCTTGAAATATATCGGTCTATATGTCACCGTTCTGTCGTTTGTGAAATATTTGAACAAATTACTAGCAATACGCTGGTGGAATTCGTGCCGAACCTACTTCTTTTTGTTGATTTTCAGTACGGATTTAGAAAATCTCCCATCACAGGTCACTTTCTGACTGTAATCACAGAGGAAATTTGTAGGTAAAAAGACAAGTCCGATTAAGGGTACAGTATAGTTTGGGTATTTTCAAGCCATTTGTTAAGATGTGGCACGCAGGCTTGCTTTAAAAGCTTTCTGCTCGTGGGGTTTTTGGCAGAGTCTGGTATCATTCAGTATATTCTCTTAGATAGTAAAATGTGTCACACTGGATAAAATTATATGGGATGAGAATTCCATTAATGCTAACATATTTTAAGATTCTATTCCTGGAACAACTCTCTTCCTTCTTTACGTCCATGATCTTCATAGAAATTGGCTTCAGTTCATCAACATCCATGTTGATGAGACCATTTTGTACTCTGGTAGAGGACAAGTCAAACTTCAGGCTTCCAAAGAAAATGGTTGTTTTCCTTCAACTCAGCAGAAACGCAACCAATTGATTTCAATAAAACGTTAAAGCCCTTTCTCCATTTAATATTTATTTACATTCATTCTGATGTTAGTATGTTCATCAATAAGGCAGGCTACTTGGTTTATCAGTTTTTTCAAAATTTTTCTTGGGGTTGTTATATTCACTCAGTTGGTAAGTCTGCCTCTAAAAGCGTTGGTTCTTTATATAACACTGGAGATTATCTTATGGCTGGTGTTATTTTCTAATCTCTAAAAATCCATCATTAATCCTTGCATAGAGCACTGTTGTCACATCTAGACAGGTTCTCCTTCATCTTATCTTGATGCTCTTGATCCTGGTTTGGTGAAATGTTTCTACTTTGATAGGTTCAAATCTTACTGCTACTCTTTAACCTTTGACCTATTGAAAAATTACCGCTAGTCTTCGTCTCTCATTTTTTCAGTTATTATTATGGGCAATGTTCTTATAAGCTTTCATCGCTGATACCAGCTCATTTTGTTGCATCCCAGGTGACTTGGGTTTTTTAGGGTTTTCTGGTCAAAAATGATGCACGCTCTTTGTGTTAGAAAGAAAGCTTTCAAAATTTGGTCAGGTTAACACCTGGAGTCGTATATACGTGTAGCTGCAGAAAGAGCACGGAGGGTATGCCTCCCAAATATGCAACCTGACCAGAACTTACCCATTTCCTTCTCAGGTAATACTTACTCTAAGTTTTACTCTGGAAAGTAAGGAAACAGTTATAATACTTAAGAAGTAGCTACAAGTTTATAAAGAAGTTCCATATTCGTTTCGAGTAATTGAGCATACTAGTTTAATTTAATTTAATACTATTAGTAATTAATAAAAAACAGATGTAACCTATTTTTAAAATCAATATACCGGTAACTAAATATTAGGTGTTACTGAAACATGAACTTCAAGTACAGAGTTGTGATTAAAAATACAATTTGTACTTAAGTGCAAAGTCTGACCTCTTAACTGCAAGCTTCACATCCATGTTTGTGAATTCCTATTTGTTCATTTTTGTAACGTTTGGCATAATAAGTGGACTATTATGTTATCTTGTGTTTTCTTGTTGGATTGCAAAAAAGCTATTTGCATCGCCAGTCATCAATTTTTCAGTGACTTAAGGAAGAAAGAATGAAAACTTTGTGGTGTACATACATTTGGTCCTTATTAAAGATAAAATCAAGTTAATATACAACCCAAGGCCTTCTGGAAACACCCACTCTCTAAATATCAGAACCAACTGAAACTCAACCTGATCAGATGCTCTGCTATTAAATACATCCTCCACCTATGTTCTTACCACACAGTTGGGGCTGCAACACAAATGACTACTTGGTGTTCTGCAAGATCAGGATGCTGTCAAAACCTTTTCACTGTGGCCAGAAGCAAGGGAACCGCATCATGTGTCAGCCGGAACTTGTGAACCAGTTTCAGCCTCTCTTTGCTCGTAACAAAGTGTAGGAGTGAGGACACAGTCTTGATTTACTCCGCTGTGGATGCTGAAGGGCTCAAGATGTGTTATCGTTGAACACCACAATTCCTTTATACCAAAATGAATGGATTTCATGATGTTCCACATTTTGGCTGGCAGTCAATCCTTGACAGGATCCTGACGATATTTTCTCTCCTATAAGGTAGAATACCTTAGCGAAGCCCCCCTCCCCCTCCCAGCGAGACGTACAGGAAAATATGCTGTTCTCTCCACTTTTCCTGGAGTTGTCTTGGGGAGATGCTCTCTACAATCGACATTTTGGATAAGAATACGCATTGTGGCTCTGGGTAGACACTGTAGGCAAGTTGCTGCAGGAGGACCAGAATAACCCTGGAGTAGATTTTGCCTAAGATGCTGAGTAGCAATATGTCTCTGCAATTGTTCTGGCCGCCTAGCTTACCCTTATTCTTGTGAAGAGTGATGACCTTGCGATCCATTATGCTCAATAGTTTGGCCCCTTCGCTAGCACTGGCAAAGGAATTTAGGCTGTGGCAGCAGTAGAGTAGTCATGCAGTGTCAGACCAAACGGGGAGAATCCCATCACTACTTGAACTTTGCCAGAGGCCAAGCCGTCAGTCGCTTTACTCAACTGGTCTAAAGTCTGTACTGTGCCCGATTCTTCGATGATAGCCAAGTGTTCGATGGCAGCGAGGGACGCAGGTATAGCAATGCTTTGTCTGGAGTAGAGTTCTGAGTATTGTTTCGCCCAACTCTCCATTATTACCCATTGTCTGTTATGATTTACCCAGTGGAAGATTCAAGGGGAGATGTCTTATTTTTCGGAAATCGTACATCCTTTTGATGGTCCCTGTTATGGACGCTGTATTGATGACTTTACTCAGCTCTCCACTTCTGACCGAACCCATGGATATCTGTTTAGGTTTGATACTGGTAGCCTTTAAAATCTGCAGGGTCTGCTTGCTTTGTACAGATTTGTACTCTGCAGTCACGGTTAGCTTGAGGTCTACCTTTTACAGATTACCAAGGTATTTGGGTGCATGGAATCTAACAGGGTCTTTTCTTTTTAAGTGGTCATACCTCTAAGCTGAAAGGTCGCCAGCTGTTTCACTAAGCAATTTATAAACAGAAGGTATCTCCCTGCGTACGCGATCAGACTGCGGGCTGCTCAACCTCGACTATCTCGGAGCCAAGACGAATGAACATATTGTGCTCACCAGGGACAAGCTGTTTACAGATGATGCAGGGATAGTGATTTATACACAGTAATAACTCCAGTCACTGATGGACCAATTCTCCCAGGCCTGCAAAGATTTTGGTATAAAGATCATTTTAAAGAAGACCTGATACAGGGTGCTGAGGCACTTCTGGTCCTCGCCATTGACGAGTATGAGCTTGACGTGGTCTATCAGTTTATCTTTATCGCCTCAATCATCACTGACAACCTCTCTCAAAAGCAACACGAGAATTGTAAAAGCATGTACAACCTTTTTTCTCCTCAGATCCCGGCTTTGGATACATTTAAAGGTGAGAGTGAAGATCAAGATGGTTGTGTACCTACTCTACCATCAACATACTGTTGTACTGCAGGGAGACATGGTCTCCATTGCCAGGAAAGAGAGGAACACCTTCCATCTGCAAAGCCTTCACCGCATCCTGGAAATTTTCAGTTTAAAGTCAAAGTGCTGAGTATTTAGGTCCTAGCCTGAGCTCCCGTACCAGCATGGACATTGTGCTCAGACAGCGCCGACTCCAATTACTAGCTTATCCTCACTGCATCCAAAATGGCCACATCCACAAATACATTGAGTATGCAGAGCTGACCTGTGGAACAAAACGTCACTGGATGGCCACCGCTGCATTAATGTGACGTAGGCAAGAGACATGAAATATTACAACACGAGCATGGGGTCCTGGGAGAGCCTGGCCCAGGACCTCGCAAAGTAAAGAGCGGCACAGACATGGTATTTTACCGTAGGGGGCGTAAAGCTGATGGATAGTGCAGCCAAAAAGACAATCCAGCAAAAGAGGGAGCAGCAAATTCGATGTGTCCGCGATTACATTAACATCTCAACTATGGAACAGAGACTGGCATAGGTCTTTACAGTCACAAAAGATGCTGTTGCACAGACATCTAGGATGCTATCCCATGGTCAATTCTGAATGACGGAGACCTATTAAAACATAGATATTAACGTTTTGGTAACAGTCCATACAGAAAAAAATACTTTTGTTCATATGCAGGGACTTAATAGGGTTTTCAAAATAAACAGACTAGAACCAGAGCATAAATAGACATATATATATATATATATATATATATATATAAAAGACCTTGCGATACAAATAAAATATCTTTGACTTGGGTTTTTCAAAATTTACACTTAAAAAATACAAATTAAGAAGCAAAATAGTAAAACCTCTAGCCTACTAAGAGAAATATGTTAAATAATTATGAACTATGATTATGAATAAGTATGAAAATTAGAATAACCTTACACCTCTGTATAAATGTGTGTTTTTACTACATAATTATTCTTTGATATTTCACTTAAATAATTAAATACACGAAGTTGATGAATTCAAGTACCTTGGTTCAACGATCCAAAGTGATGGAGGGAGTGACAAGGAAGTGAAGAAACGAATTCAAGCTGGCTGGAACAACTGGAGAAAAGCGGCTGGTGTTTTGTGCAACAAACATGTGCCAGTCAAACTGAAGGGCAAGGTGTACAAGACATTGGTTCGACCAGCAATGATGTACGGGATGGAAACGGTTCCTTTCACCAAACGCCAAGAAAGCTGCTTCGATGTGGCCGAGATGCGAATGCTGCACTGGGCGAAGGGTGTAACCAGAAGAGACAAGATCAGGAATGAAAGCATCAGAAGAGTCTTGGCCATAGCGGAAGCCTCCAAGAAGCCGCAGGAGTACCGACTGAGGTGATTTGGACATGTGGAAAGAAGAGATGAGCAGTATGTAGGAAGGAATTGCATTCAAATGGAGCTACTAGAGAAAAGAAGACGAGGGCGACCAAAACACAGATGGACAGACAATATAAAGAAAGACATTTCAGTGAAAGGGCTCACGAGGGAGGACGCACAGGACCGCATACGGTGGAGAAGCCACATTCGCTATGACGACCCATAACAAGGGAAATGTCAGCAGAAAAAAAAATCAATTATATAAGAGAAGCAAGTACTCAAAATCTTATTACACGTAGTATTGCCTTTTCTCTATACAAAGACATAGCATTAATAATCTTATTAATGCGATGACTCCAGTGATGCAACACTTTGTTCTAATACAAATTTTCTGGTATCAAAGAACTTTGGAAAGAAATAATAAAACTTCTTTGTGCAGAAAAAAGTTTGTACCTCGTTTAATAAGATTGTGAATCTAAAACAAATGACAAATATTTAGATCAACCCTTGGGAAATATCCGATATACACGATATCATTATTCTTCAGTAAAACGATGTTCTCACCCAAAATCTAAATACTAAATACAAGATGTTTTGTTCATTTGAATCTTCAGTGGCTCTTAGTAACCGAATTTGTTTTCGTTCGAGGAGAACTTTGCGTGATAATGAATGACACAGGCAGAATAAATCAAGTGCTCATGGTATGAAATATGCATAGACCTGCAACGGTATTGTTTTTAAATCCTATTTTGCAATAAATCCTTGCTCGGTGACTTCTTGGTGTCCTTATATAGGCACTCTGTGTATTAGCTTTCGAAAAATGGAAGTAAACAAGGGATTCAGTGCCATAGTAAAACTGCAAAAACATATTAAATTATAATGCATGTAAAAAAATAAACATTTTATTATATAATTAACAATCACTGGAAATTTTCACAATATTAAAGCAATAACTATATTAAAGCAATCGTTATTACCAAATATTTATTTTTTTAACCAAATAATCTAATAAGTATATGACATTATCTTCACTTTTACACTGCATTGTACACCAGTTATACCCTGATAGGGTATTATACCTACTTTGTATGAGCTTGAGGCGCACCTTGTGTATCGGTATTTCCCCCTGGTTGCCAGTATTTTTACTCTTTGTGCTACTTTTAACTTCTGTTCTATGTATTTGTCCAATCGTGTCCATTTCGTGTTCTTGTCATGTGTATTGTAGCTTTTCACTGTTACTCTTTCACGTGTGGTCTATTGAGCTTGTCTTGTTATTGGCACTTGTGATATTTAGTGACCTTTAATTAATCAGTTCTGATTGGAGGTTGAACAACTATTGTAAATAGTCCTTAAAAACCCTTGCAAGAGAATGTTAAGCAGGAGATTATAAGTCTAGCTGATACAGTGTAGGATATTTTGTTGTGTATTTTTGAGTTTGAAGAATAGATTGTGGAAAGCCCTTAAACTGTTTGAATATTTTGGAGTACTATTTTTCAGTTTTTGTCTTAAGAGCCCGGATAACTAATCTGTACCATTACACTTAAAAGCAATTTTTTCTGCCTACCTAGGGGCCCTCCATTTATAACGTTCGCACTGAGGGAGGGGGGTATACTAAAAAGCAAACAGGGGGAGTGGGGTTCACAAGATGAGAATGTTCACATTAGGAAATTTTTTTGCTTAAAGTTTTCACAAAGTAGTGACAGCGAAAGACAAGTGTGCAGGTGTGAATATTCTTATCTGTGTTTACACATTTATCGTTTGTTTATCTCGAATTACTTTCGTTTGTATTCGGCTTGTATCTAATTATATACTGGTCAACACGATTTTTCTGACAAAGGGTTTTTAAATGAATTATAAGTAAATTTGGGCTGATAATTACGAATATGAATTCACTTTTTGTTTATCACGTAAGGATTTTGAGCGAGGCAATTTTCCAATTTTTGATGAAAATTACTCATCAACCTATATCGAAGGTTTCATAATAAAAACGTGATTTTTTATACTACATTTATATTATATATTTTGTTTTTTAATCATTATTAATATACAAAATGTAGTACAATTCAATTTGGATTGCTGTACATCAACTTAGTAATATTTGTTATTCCTTGTTATAATCAAGAAATAACAAATATTACTAAGTCGATGTACAGCAATCCAAATAGAATGACAGAAAAAAATAGAAAATATATAAGGATCACAGATCAATATCAAATAACAGTTATCTGAACTTGTTTTTCTTGGCTGCTCTCTGATGTACAGCTTATGNTATAGCTGAAACATTCATCACTGTGATCAAGAGCTTTGACGAACTGTTTCATCAATCCAAGTTTTATGTGCAAAAGAGGAAAGACAATGTTCTTCCTCTCCCAATGCTCTGTTGTAGCTCCACTGTCCCAGTAACACAGGAAATATGGGTATTTTGTGTACCCTCCTTGCTGACCTAAAAGAAAGTTAACCATTTTCAAATCCACACAAATTACCCACCCATGAACATGATATTGCAACCTCTCTAGAACAATCTTGATGTTGTTATATTCTTCCTTAAGTTTTACAGAATGACCTGTTGGTACTGAGCCATACATATTTCCATTGTGTAACAGAACACATTTCAAGCTGCTTTTGGAACTGTCAATAAAAAGCCTCCAATTCCTTGAATCATAAGCTTGAAGTCCCATAAAGAGAAGTAACCCTTCTACACCAGTACAATAGACAAGCTGGCAATCTTAATGGAAGTACTTTCACAGTTCTGCTCCCCTGTTGCGATACAACAAGACACTTGTGCAGGGTTTTAACATTCTATTCTTTTGCAGTCTTGAAGCCAACAGTTCAGCAGACTCTTTTGGTAGATAAAGATCTCTAACTAAATCATTCAAAGCCTGCTGATTAAACAGAATTGGTTTGTCACTATCTTCATCACATGGCTGAAAAATATCTGTAGTGTCTTCTTCATCACTAGAAGAAGGTGAGCAGAGATCTGTGTCATCAATTATTGGAAGCTCAGTAAATATTGGTACAGGCATTTCTTCACTGTGGGCAACTGGTCGAATAGCTGAAGTACTGATACTTGAGTACTGCAAATATTGCTTGTTTTTCTTATTGAAACCTTTTGCATTGACAAGGCAGAAATGGTAGTCATCTAAATGATTGCTTGGTTTTCTCCAAACCATAAGCACACCCAACCTGAGTTTTGCATTCTTTCCTTGAGATCATGATCTCAAGGTATCAACACAGGTTTTGCACACTTTGTGAGGAGCCCAATGCTTGTCTTGGTCTCCAGGTGGTACTTTGAAGTAAGCCAAATACACACTCTTAACAAAGTCAGTAATGTTGCACCTGTGATTCTTCAAAGTAAAGCTCCCACAGATGTAGCAAAATATATTTGGATCACTTGAGCACTGTCTTCTGTGAGGTGTGCAGGCCATTGTTAGGTCAGTAACACATCCTGCAGACAAGAAAATATTTGTTAGCTACCTGAGTTGTTCCTTGAATTTTTACCCAACCTCCCACACCTTAGGCATTGTTTCACAAAAAACCCAGCAGAATAATAACAATAAATAACTAAATTTAGTGATAAAATCAATAAAAAAACACGACCTGCAAACGAGTTTTGTGTAAGTTGAAATCTGTTTGTTTACTTTCGTATCATAAAAAATGGTTATGTTATGCATGTTCTAAGAAAACAAAAATTTTCTTCAGTTAATTGGGAGACTAAATGAAAAGTAAATTTACCAAAATGAACCATATAATCCGGCCTTTTTTTGCTACACAATTTGATAGGATATTATTTTCTTAAAAATTCATGAAAAAATATAAATATGTATAGCGCAAAAACTTGATGTGATGGAGAAAATCTAAGATCAGATTTGAATTCAGTTCCCTCAAATTAGTCCGAGACTGTGCTTAAATTCCATGCCAGAGAAAAAAAATTATTTCTTTGTTTACCAGTGACAGCAATTTTAATTATAATTGCTTTCATTTGTAACAACAATAGCCTGGCGTCTATTTTGTACTTTTTGAATATAAGCAATTGAGTTTCTATAAAAGAAGAATGAATAATATAATTTTAATCAATTGCACACACCGCATACAAACATAAGGAATATTTTTTGCGATTAAGAGGTCAAAGCAGCTGCAGGAAATGAAGATTTACTAATATGAATAACTTTTGCACAGGTGGTTTATCATATGCCATACGTCTGTTTACTTAACTGAATCCTGATAAGAAGTCATTATTTCATTGTACTTTTTAAATCAAACAAACTTTCCCATTTCTGTATTCAACTGTCACTTTATTGAAAACAGCAATGTGGCATATGATGATCAATGGCCAAGTTGCGGAAAATAGGCATTCGCTTATGCCGTCAGATAGAGTTTTTTATTTTAATTGGTCTTGGCATGACCATAACTGAGTTGATTATATGTTTTTGTTGGTCTTACCATACTATTTCAAAGGAAAAATCATTAAAAACTAGATTTGAGGTGAATTTTCGGAATTCTCTAACAGGATTGGATTAAAGGAAAAAGTTTTTATACGAAATTAAGAACAAATATATCTATATTAAAATGTCTTACAGTGTAATTAATAGCGTGATCTTCTATGCATGTTGTGGATTGGTCTTTGGTACAATGGGAATCATCTTAAATGTCGTCGAAATAGTATTCTTAGCAAAGGAAAAGAAGACACTTTTCAAAAAAGTGCTACTAAGTATGTCATGTGTTGATTGCGCTGCAAGCATCTCGTATGCTGTCTTAGGAACGTTACTTTTTTTACACTCAGGAAACAAAGTTAAATCCGATCATATTAATTTACCTACGATCATGTTTGCATACATAAGAACAGCTTGTGTATGGCTGTCAACGGCACATGTCTCCGTTCTCACATTAGAACGTTATATTGCAGTGTGTCGTCCTTTCAGACATAAGGCTTTTCTAGCTAAAGAACGCCCAATAATAACTGTTATCTTCACAGCATTTATTTGTATTTTTGTAGCAGTTATTTATTTGCCTCCATCAAGCCTCATCTTACAATATACATTGCTTCTTGTGGAAGTCACTCTTGGCTGTTTCATGTTCTTTGTCTACACACATATAATCAGAACAGTTCAAAAGAATTTCGAGACTGTTACTCAAGAAAGTGGCAAAGCTTTTACACAAATACAAGTGTCGAGAAGGAATGCAGTCATTATTAACGGCTTAGCAATAACAATTGCTTTTATATTGTGCAAATTTCCTCTGTTTGTTGGCATTTTACTCAAATGTTCACCTTTTTACTTGTATTATTTATCTTGTTTTGACACACTCACTCCAATGTTAGACTCGTTATTTTACTTTCATTTTTTGAAAGCGAAAAGGTCACTTACTATTGGAAAAATACCAAGAATGTAATTTAATCAGTGATTCTCACACGGGAGGGAATAAGGGCAAATCAAATTGCAGTCCAGTTTCCAGAAGCAAAACTCTCACCAACGAATCCCTACTTGTTCTGCCTTCTTAATTGTTTCGATTGTCTTCAATAAAAACAAAGTAGGTTGCAGAGAGCTAGTGACTGAAAAACTGACCTATTTGGTATTCAGTAAGACTTGGAGTGAAAAGATATAAAAATAGTTGTACTGCGAAATAATAATTTCAATACAAGAGATGCCTGGCTTTAAGGTTGAATCCGCAACAATAAGAATTAAAGGATGCACAATTTGAACTAGATGCAACTGCTTAACCACAGGAATCCTTACCCATTGGCGGATTTGAAAATATTTTGTGTTGTGATTACGATCATAATTTGATAAGCAGGTTGAAGATCTAGAGTTAAAAGCTCCTTTGTATGACGAAGTTTATACGGATTTCATATGCTATCTAAAATACCCGTGTTGGTCAGATCAAGTACTCCAATTCGTCGCGATGTGATTTCTTCCTCTGGTGTTCGACTTGACACTTAGAGAAAACATCTTCTGCCTTTCGAGTTAAAACCTTAAGTTATCAAAAGCCTCATCCTCTTCAACCGAGATCAATTGTCTTCAAATAAATGGAAACAAGTTTTCTGATTGCAGTGATCTACGTTTGCTGGCCTCATCTTTATAAAAGATGTTTTCAGAACATTCATATTTCAAGGGGTAACCTTGATCTGTTGGCTTTTCAGGACACAAACTTTATCGCTACAAGCAATATAAATTGGCAGTTTGCATATTTATTTTGCTTATATAAACCTTCGTAGTTTGTAGAAGAAAAAGTGTTTCGTTTTGATGAATACTAGGTTACTGTTTTAATTTTATTTTAAACGCCTATTTTCAAAGGACTTTGCAATTGCCGAATTCTTGCCCGATTTAAACAGCTGCGTCCTTGAACGAACATCTTAGTAGTTTTAATTGCCCCGCTGGGCTTGTTTTCATTCTGGCCATATTCTTATGTTGTACACTTATTATTTCAATTAAATTCCATCTGCAGCACACTCACGCATGATGTACTCATGGACATGTTAGGTGACCATGTCCAGCCATTCACTACTCATCACAACGCTCGTGCGATTTACCAAGTGCCTTCGCAGTAAAATAAATTGCGTACCGTCCAACATGCGAGCCTCATACACGTCTCCGTTATAAGCAGCATTCTACTGAATTTTCTCAAGTTTTCACAAATAACATAGAGGGGGTAGGAAGAATCCAAAACGATTTTTAGTAAGTACAAAATATATATATATATTAGAAAAGTAATGCATTGAAGCTTTGCGTAGGGTACAATAAGTGAAAAAAAAACCAAAAAAAAATCGCCTTAAAAGAATAAACGCCGCTATACTCAACACAGATACAATTGTACAAATATTATCAACCTATATCAGAATTGTATTATGTGCGTGTGTGGCCCTTTAAACGCTTTTTCACGAAAATGGGTGAGAATTATACCGCAAAATTTAGCACAATAAACAGAGGTCCCTCCTAGTGCCTTAACAGATCCCGTTTTTTGATGTTAGTGTTACGCAATGCGACATGCGCTTTTGTTATGCACTGGGCACGTGCCGCTTAATTTAAAAAAGCGCAGACGGCAATGTATTTCGCATATTATTGCTTCGGGCTACAGAGATGCTAATTTTAAAAAAAATGCGAAAAAAAGACCCTCCAAAAAAAAAAGTAAACTCGTGCGAAGAATATTTTTTCTCATATGTTTATTCAGGACCTGATAGCTGATTATTTACTTCAAAAGTCAAATTGGGAGCTGGAAATGGACAACTATCAGCTTCGTTCCCAAAATATTTATGTCCATACAGGGGGAAAAAAATTAACACTAGAGTACACGAAACAACAACACTGAAAGGCTTGTCAAATGCTTCCCTTACAAACGTAAATTGAAACTGCGCGCAAGTCTTGCTTCAACATTGGGCTTCAACACGTATTGGGTTGGCATCAATGCTGGAAAACCTTATTGTTCTGGATGTAAAGCCGTATCGACGGCCCTTCTACTCTTTTGCAAAGATTTCTGAACCCATACTTGTAAATAAGGGTCATGGTCTCACTTTTAAATAAACCTTATCATCACGTAGAATATATCGCATATCTTTCTCACCTTCTCCGCTGTTCCTTATCGGGTCGCGGTTGTCTGCAGCGCTCCTCTCTTGAGCAGTGCTCTCCATCTTTCTCGCTCTTGGGTGTCGGATGGCTCCAGATTCCACAGCTTCGTGTCATTCTGGATGGTGTCTCGCCATCGGTACTTCGGTCGGCCTCGCCCTCTCTTTCCTTCTACTTTCATGTTGGTGACCCTCTTGATGTCCTCTTGCTCTCCTCGCCTGCTTACGTCCCCGTACCACTCCAATCTCTTTCTTCTCAACATTGTACTGATTGTCTCTACCCCTGCCAGTTTCCATATGTCTTCATTCCTTCGATGTTCTTCCAGACTGATGTTGTGGATGTAGCTGGAAGAAGTTAGATCTAGCTTTTGGACGAGACGACCAGATAACAGACGTGTGCTATCAAGCAATTGATAGTCTTAAACAACAGAGGAAAGGCGATGCCAGTGGATTCTTGACGTTCGCAGCAACTGTCCAGGATATAGTCGTACAATTGCGTAATGCTGGCTGTCATGCAGACCTGGAGTCAAAGGGTCTACTGAAGACGATTTTTCAAAAGCTAGCTGACCAAGACAAGGAACGCTGGGGACGTGACGTAAGGGAAGGACGAGCCGAAGAAAGCGTTAAGGGTTTAAGTTATTGTCTGGAGAAGAAAAGCATAGTCCAAAGCCAAGCCTATTCATTACAGCCTGTTTCGTGGAAAGTAAAGATGAAGGGATCAGCATATTTAGTAAATGCAGAGCGTAAGAGCAAAGACCGGCAATGCTGTTGCTGTCGTGGAACACATTCAACTATTGATTGTCCAGAATTTAAAGCCACGTCCGTCAATGACAGATGGAAAATGGTCAAGGAAAACAGACGCTGCTTCTGTTGCCTCGGGCGAACTCATTCAATCAGAGAGTGTCGCTTCAAGAAAGCTTGCAACATACAAGGATGTCAGAAAAGCCACCACCCACTCCTCCACAGTGATGCTGCATCAGCCAGTGCTACGAGTTTTTCATGTGGACAAGCTGTGCTGCCCGTTATTAGAGTCAAAGTGATTTCGCCGAATGGAAAGAGCCGAGAAGGAAATCTGCTGATCGACACTGGCGCACAAGTCACAATCATACGCAGAGACTTTGCAAAGAAACTCGGTTTACAAGGGAAAACAAGCTACCTTGTCCTATCTGTTGTTGGAGGAAAAACGAAGGTACAAGCGACCCGAAAGCTAAACTTTGAAATCCAAGGATTAAATACCAATCAAGAAATACACAAGATCAATGCCTTGGAACTGGAAAGAATCTGTGCCGACGCCCAGCCTTTGGACCTCGACAGACTAAAGAACTATCAACACCTCAATGATATTGAACTTGCTTATCATGCTGGACCAATAGACATTTTACTGGGAGTTGACCACCCTCATTTACAAGTTGGCGAAGTACGAACAGGTCCTGGAAAGACACCTACTGCATTAAAGATGGCCTTAGGATGGACAGTACTGGGGAAAGTACATGGAGATAGAAAGTACGCAAGCCAAGTTTTAGCAATCGGTGATGTGAGCCAGTCCAAGCCTGTCGCATTTGCCGTATTCTGGGAAACAGGCACATTTGGAGTTTCCCCCGCGCCTTGTCCCTGTAAACCAATCATCGGATCAGCAGAAGATCGTTTAGCTGCCGAAATGCTGCATGTCTTGTAAGAAAATCAAAGATCGCTATGAAATTGCCATGCCTTGAAAAAGGGATCCAACGATGCTCGAGGACAACTTTGCATTGGCGCTAAAGAGGTTGGAGTCGACAGAAAGAAAGTTGCAGAAGAACAAAGAAATTGCTGACGCTTATGACCTTCAAATCAAAGAAGTACGAAACCCGTGGCTTTGCAAGAAAGCTGACAAAAGAAGAAATCGATAGTTACAGAGGACCTAAATATTACATCGCCCATCATGCTGTTGTAAGGGCAGAAAAATCGTCAACGCCGATAAGGATTGTTTGATTTGTCAGCGCAATTTAAGGGAAGCAGCCTGAATGACTTCCTGATGAAAGGACCAGACCTATTGAACTCACTTTTTGGAGTTCTCATCCGGTTTTGTGAAGAGAAGATTGCGATCTGTACGGACATAAGCAAGATCTTCAATCAGATCAAGCTTTCAGTGGCTGACCAACATGTTCATCGATTCTTATGGAGAAACATGGATCGAACAAGAAACCCAGATGTCTATATAATAGAGCTTGTCTCGTTTGGAGACAAGTCAGCCCCGGCAATGGCACAGACAGTACTGCACAGAGTCGCTGATGACAACCAAGGTGAAAATCTCCTTGCTGTCGAATCAATCATAAGAAACACCTGCATGGATGATATTTGCGATTCAGTTGCAACTGTTGAAGAGGCAGAACAACTCACCGAACAGATAATGCAAGCCCTAAGAAGAGGAGGATTCGGTCTTAAAAGATGGCTCTCCAATGAGATAAGTCTTAAAGCAATGCAAAGTCAAACTCAGCAAGAAGCCTAATACGATTGCAAAGCAGTGAAAGAGATCGGTCAAGCAGAGGAGAAAATATTGGGCACGGCATGGGACCCAAGCAGTGACCAGATCACATTCAAAGTTAAAAGCATGGAGCAAGAGAGCCTGACAAAGAGAATAATACTTGGCCGAATAGCACAAATTTTTGATCCAATCGTCCTCGCAGCTGCTCTCATGATTCGTGCAAAGATCGACATGCAGAATCTCTGATCAAAAGGACTAACAGGGGATGAGAAAATCCGTCAACAAGACCAGGAATGGTGGACTAAATTATGTAAAGAAATAAGCCTGCTGTTAAATATCCGTTTTCAACGCTCCCTGACCCCACAGATTGCCTTGGGTAAACCAAGTCTTCACATTTTCTGTGACGCCAGTGACGCAGCATTTGCCGCATGTGCCTACCTCAGATGGGGATTAAAGGGCTCCGACGCAGAATCGAGACTTGTTGCCGCCAAGACAAGAGTAGCCCCCTTGAAAAAGCTAAGCATACCTCGCCTAGAACTACAAGTTGCTGTTTTGGGAACAAGGTTTGCAAAAAGCCTTAACCAAGAAACAAGACGACATATCAGAAACAATATATTGGGAGTGACAGTACAGTAGCACTTTCATGGATCAAGAGCAGAGCCGCCTCCTACAAGCCATTTGATGCAGTGAGAATAGGGGAAATCAAATGCGATTCTGACCCGGCGCATTGGAGGTACTGCCCCACAAGCATTAAAACCGCTGATCAAGCAACAAGGGGTATAAAGGTTGCAGATTTGTGTGGATCACGGCAGTCCAGGATAGATTTTTAAAAACAAGATGAATGGCCACAAAACCATACCACTGCTGTTAGAGGAACAAGCGAAGAAAAAAGGAAAATAAAGATATCATGCGCAGTTGTTAAAGAAGAAGACGTACTTTGTATAAACCAATGCAAAGATTGGAGGAAACTAAGAAAAGTAACTGCCATGGTGCTGCGATTTATTAACTTATTGCAAAGAAAAAATGTAAAAGACGACCTGTGCGATGAACTTGATAATGCGGAGAAGCTTCTAATCAAAAGGTCACAGGCAAGCCTACAAGAAAGAACAAAGAAATGTGAACTCAAGGAAGTCACACCCTTCACAGATTAAAATTGAATTATTCGAGTTGGAGGACGTATTACAGAAGAGCTGCAGACCTACCTTTGCGAAGTAAAGAACCTGGAGAATTCACGACCACTAGGACAGATGTCATCAGATCCAAATGACGGCTCCTATAACTCCGAGCCATTTACTCCTTGGATGAGCAAGTGCAAGTGTGCCACATGGACCGTACAATGAACGACCGAGCCCAAAGCTTCGATTTCATTTCGTTCAAAGCCTAGCAAATGCCTTCTGGCGAAGACGGACCCGTACATATTTGTCGACATTAATGAGTCGTAGGAAATGGACTACACGGACAAAGCAGATACAGCTGGAAGACATTGTGTCAATTGTAAACAAAGTCAGACCAAGGGGAAAGTGGCAAATAGCTATGGTTACAAATTTGTTTCCAGGACACGACGGAATTATACGAAGCGTCGAAGTCTCAAAATGGATGTTATGTTCGACCGATTACGAAATTATGCTTGCTTATGCCAGCCGACAAAACCGATTGATGATGAAAGCAGTATTCCCATCGCATTCATGGTCGGGGGTGTGTTATGAACATCACATAAGAAAACCCCTTCAAAGTTCTGTTATTTGTGACAAGAGATCGTCTTACCAATAGACAAAATAATTTGACATCATCAGACTTCCATCAACACAGCACGAAACGCACAAGGGAACAGTATGACTGCCAAATATGGTTATTGTGCGAGGAATTGTTTCAATGATCATACCTTCACTATATTTAGCCATACAGTAAAGTTAGTGATTTGTTTACCATATTCAGAGTTAAGTATAATGCATTTGAAGTTTGAATTAGCTTACCATTTAAAGAAGTAATTTCATAAAAGGGCATCAGATAGAAATTCAGTAAAGAATAAATAACGAAGACAGTTTGATTAAATTCAGATAGCTGCAACAGTCAGCCAAGCAGATAACAAAGCCTGATGCCGTTGCCATCGACTAAGTCTATCTCAATGCCTATTGCCAAGACTATTGTGGGGCAATTTCGATTGAATTACTGATTTATCAGTTAGAGAAAAAATATCAATCCAACCCCACAATAGAAGTTTATTCCTCGCATCCTCAACAATTCGTTGGCATCAGAAACGGCATTCGACCAAGAAATTCCTCTCCGCCACAATCATGTCCCTCAGATGTACCGTCCGGACCGAGGGGCAAAAGGTAAGCCTGTCAAAACAACCCCCCTTAAACCCCCCAAAACAACAACATTAACAATAATAATAATAATAATAATAATAATAATAATAATAATAATAATAATAATAATCATCATCATCATCATCATCGTCATAAAATAAAATAAAAATAAAAATGGCATGCATGTTAGTAAAAATATGGGACGATGTAGAGACAGATACAGCAAGGTAATAACCTGCGACCTGCCTATTCTATGCTTATATCCTTTTCAGTCCCTGTATTTAAACGCATCTAACTTTACAATGAAACTAAAAGGCACACAGACAAATATCCTCCCGGTCACAAAATTAGAATATTTCACATTATCAAGCTTTAACATTATTGGTTTTTACCGGTTTATCAACTTCCGCCTACCATTAAAAACACATCAAAATTTTTAAAATGTTCTTTTGTCCTGAACCAAATTTACAGCTAAATGTGTGATACGAATATACCTTTAATACCCAACCCATCTCCTTCCTTAAAATCAAATAAAAAATTCTTTATTCTTGCTAGCTCTGCCACTTTAGATATTTTTCTCAGCCCAACAGCAGCGCACAAAGAAAAACATACTCAAGAAGAAACACAACAGATGTCATCCATAAATATCCTTCCAGGATGGCTTATAATTTAAGATACAATCTCTTTTTGGAAAAATTAAAAGCCTGAAAGCGAGGTTTGGAAAACTATTGCTCTGTTTGGAAGGTGCTAATGGTTCACATTAGGGAATATTAAATTTACTTTTCCTAGCTTGAGAACAGACACTGAGTTCACCAATTTAATTCATTTTTATTATGAAATTCAAGGAAATCCGAATTCAGGTGCATCATCTTCAGTGAAATCACCATAGCGCCATAAATTCAACTAGAAAAGGAAAAAAGGACAGAATAAAATGAGCAGTAAATAAGAAAAGAAGAAATTTAACTGACGTCATCTGTTCTACGTGAAGCTCTTCTGGATAAATGTTTTTAAAGTCAATAATACGATATTCGATACTGATATTGACTATACAACTAGAACACTTACATTCTACCGCCATACCAAAATCATAGTGATTTATGTATTGATATCAATCGATCCTTTCATTCATCCCACACACTAATCTCTACCTGTTTGTGTGTCTGTCTGTCTGCCTGTCTCTCTAACTAATTAACTAACAAGCTAATTAACTAATTAAGTAATTAACAAACTAACTAACTAATTAACCAACTAACAAACTAACTAATTAACAAACTAACTAATTAACAAACAAACTAATTAACTAACTAACTAATTAACTAACTAATTAACAAACCAACTAACTAATTAACAAACCAACTAACTAATTAACCAACTAACTAATTAACAAACTAACTAACTAACTAACTAATTAACAAACTAACTAACCAACTAACTAATTAACAAACAAACAAACTAATTAACTAATTAACAAGCTTATTAACTAATTAAGTAATTAACAAACTAACTAACTAATTAACTAACTAATTAACCAACTAACTAATTAACAAACTAACTAACTAACTAATTAACAAACTAACTAACTAACCAACCAACCAACCAACTAACTAATTAACAAACTAACTAACTAACTAATTAACAAACTAACTAACCAACCAACCAACTAGCTAACTAGATAACTAGCTAAATAACTAAGTAAGTATGCTTCAATAAAATTTATTTCTTCTTAGCATTTACAAGTAGAAAATAAAACACACTAAAACCTATAAGATAAAATAATTGAAGTTCGAACAGTCATTTCGACACTGATATTGGTGTCTGCTTGACAGCTAACCTCTGTAATCGAACGTTTTATTTGCATTGTCTCATACCAGTAAATCTAGCTTGTCGTGTGGTACTTTTGTTATTGTTCTTATCGGTATGTTCCACCAATATTCAAAGTTGTCGATCTTTTTAATGTATATGGGATCCCTCGAAAATCTGTACACATGTTCTGGATGGTTCTTTCGAATTACTGCTTTAAGAATGTACTTTGCCAATTCGTCATGTCGGATTGTTAGGTAGTATCTAGCAGACATCAAAGGGCAGGAGCTTAAAATATGTGGAACATCGTCGACCACTGTTTTGCATAATCTGAAATTGTCTGTAATCGACGGAGTTTTATATTGATCAGTTTGGCTTTTGAATTCCAGTTATGTGGTGGGAATTTCTTGGTCGATTATTGCTTCAAGGTATAAAGGTATCAAGGTATCAAGCAAATTGTGAATTCATGCTTCTGTTCTTAGTTCTGGAATGGCTTAGCTGTGAATCGATTCTTTCATCTTTTGAAACAGTTCTTTCAAAGTAACCGTGTATTCTCTTCTTTTTGTATTTTTCTTCCTGTTTACATCTTGAATGAACATTGTACCAAACTAGTTTCAAACCAGTTCCAATGGTTTTCATGGGTATCTGTATCGTAACAAAGGGGTTACCATTGCCAAGTACTGAAGCATATCGCTTTTCCAAACACTTTAATACTCGCTTCTACCGTTAGGCATTTTACAGAAATTAACTCACAACGGGCTAAACCTCGAATTAAATGTTGTGGTACTGTGGGGCGCTCCATAACGATATCTGGCTGATTGCGCAGATGGGCACTGAAATCACAGACACATGAATCGGTATATAGAGCAAAATCTGTTTAAACTTGCAATAAAATCCACTTTAACTGACGGAAACGTGGGGCAAAGTCCGGATCTTGGTCCACTCGCATGACAGTGAAACAGATTTCTACCAAATTAATCGTAATTTTAATAACAATTTTCGTATTCGTTTCATAGCTTTGCTTTCATTTTCATGATTGGGTCCAGTGGATCTGTGCAAGGCTCTCTGGGTACCCTACCCAGAAAGCATTGGAAAACCTCCTGAGAGGGTCTTGTACAGATTCTCTTCAACAATATTAAACTGACTTAATATGGCTTCTGTATGCTCCTTCGATGGCAATTTAACAAGATCAAACAAACATCGACCTTTACCGCAGCAACGTGGTGAAAAGCATATATTTTTAATGGTTTATGGGTGAGCCGCAAAGGTTAGTACTGTAAAAAAAATAACAGACTCCCTAAAAACATACAGTAGCAGTTAGGTAGAAAAAATCCAAGCTACCAATATAGCTTTATTTTACCTTTTCTTAAAAAACCCCAAACAACCATATAACCAGGTCGAGTATGATATATGAGCATGCTAATGTTGGCCTCTATGTCCCATTATTGTATTGCCGTGGCCGTTGGTCCTATTTGGGTGTATGATTTGTTCCAATTTTGTTCGAATTTTCTCGATGTATAATTTCTATTAATTTTGTTTCTTGGTTTTGTCTCCCGTTTCTATCATATATGTGGGCATTATTTATAACAAGTAAAATTTTTCTTTCTTTTTCCCCCACAAAAACCCACCATTTAAAATTCCTTACTGGTAAAAAAATTTATATGAATAACTTTCCAAGCAGTGGTTAAATATTCGGCGAAAATAATATTTAAGTACAGAATTTAGGATTACAGCAGTCATAATGTGGGCTGAACCTTCTACAAATAACTCCTTCACTTCCAAACAACTTAACTCAACAAACATGGAAAAGAAAATGGCACAATTAATTGAAAGATACCGAACCCCCCCCCCAAAAAAACACCCCAACCCACCTGGTTAAGAACGTAGCGTCGAAAGATGACGTAGTAGTGCACGTGACCATGGAAGATATGGCAATGATTGGTTCAATTCCATTATGATGCACATAACTTTTCATTTAAATTTTGTCCTTTTCAATAAAAAGCTTACACCAAATTGAATTTTCCTTCACATTTTTCTATCTATCTTTATATGAAATTTATCATTATATGAAATATACCTGCAATCTAAAAAAACCTGCCACTTATAAAGTAAGAGCAACCGGGCGTGCTACTTGCAATGACATATCGAGGCTCAAAGAGAGAACCCAGTGGTATGTCCAACAGACATTACTGGTTCTTGTACAAGTACATTTAAAACAGTACCAGGAACATGACTAGTTTTGACCATTTTCAAGGTAACAAACAGGGAGATTCTCTAAATGATGGCGCCATAAAAATGATGCAGTACAAAAGGGTGGTAAAAATGGTGGTAAAAAGGGTGGTAAAAATGGTGCCTTGTGAACCAGGTGCTTCCACTTCTTGGAATTCAGTAAATCCAGCCTTAACTAGAGAATAAAAGTTGGTACTTGAAACTAGAACATCTAGATTAGCAGTTGCTGAAATCTCTCTTGGGAAAATATTTTGCCACAACTTTGCAAAGGATATTTATCCTGGCTAGCAGCAAAAAACAAATGAAGTAAAAAACCCATTTAAACTACAAATGCTTCAAACATTTCTTACCCTATTATCCTTTGCTTTCTTCTGAGCTGCATAATAATCACTGACCAGTTTCTGCAGCCTCTTTTCCTTTCTTCGCTCCACCATGACAAGCCCATCAGATAATAATCCTAAAGCAACATCCACCTTCTCTTCTGCTGATGATAAAGTGACAAATTCCTAGAAGGAAAAACAAAAAATGGAAGAATGACTACATTTAGCAAAGGCTAATAAATAGCTGGGTATTCGACAGCAAGGTATGGCGTCAAAATAACAATATATATATATATATATATATATATATATACACACTGATGAGCCCACAAAGGACGAAACAGTACTGTCTGCAGATTGAGTATATATATATATGGCGACGGTGTACATTAGCGTACATACCTGTGTTCCAAACTCACATTCTATGCAAGGATCGTGCATGCAGCTTAACAATCGAGAAAACCTTCAAGCTCTCTTGGGAACCTTGATACGCTAATTTCCTCGTGTTTCAACTTCGTTACAGCAACGGAAAGGCACTGAAACAGTTTTATTAATTTTGGGCTCGAACAAAAGGATACCAGCAAATCGTGACAAAAGACCACCCGAACACACCCAAAAACATTTTAAAAGGTATTTTTTAAATTAAAGCAGATGCTTCTATTCTTTCAAGGGTGTGTGTGTGTGGGCGACGACAACGACATAGCCTCTATTCAAAGACGGCTTATATTTACGGTCTGAAGTGGTTTTATTGTTACCAGAAGAAAGAAAATTACGCAATGGTCAAAATTTTGGGACGATACTCTCTTTATTTATACCTCCGCTTCTGAGATGACATCATCAGTTGGTAATGGCTAAAAAGGGCAAGGCTTAGTGCTTCGCAAAGTTAAATAAAAAACAAACCAGTTTTGCCCACATGCGCTCAGAAACCTTTCAAAATCTTACAATACGTCATCGGTGCATATTATGCCTGGACAAGTCATTGCTTAATGCCAGAAGAAAAAACAACAAACAAAACAAAACAAACAAACCAAACCAAACAAAACAACAAACAAAAAAAAACAAACAAAACAAACAAACAAAAAAAAAAAAAACAACAAAAAAAAACAAAAAAAACAAAAAAAAAAAAACAAAAAAAAAAAAAACAAAAAAAAAAAAAAAAAAAAAAAAAAAAAAAAAAACAAACAAAAAAAATAAAAAGAAATTAGTAATAAAATTACTGGTTACTCAGATTTGATCAAAATATAAAAGTATAGACATATCTACTTTATTTTTCACAAAAGGTTACAGATAATTATCCAAAATTCAAAAACGTGGCTCATTGCAAAATGTTGTTTAGGATTACCCCTCCAAAGGCAAATAATGTAATTACCTTGTTTAATAATAAGAATGCCAGAATGTGAGAGAATTGTTAATATTCTGACGTAAATACTACTTGGTCAAAATATTGCAAGCTTTATGCAATTAGGATAATCTTGTTAACAATAAATAAAGACAAACTGATTTTGTATAACAACTAACTTACACTTTGGTTTATTTTCAATTAGTGACTCCAAAAAGTCTTGTGGTGTCATTAGAACCTGTCCATTGTAAATGCATGATGCAAATTCATTAAACCTGATTTCACGTCTACTCATTGGCTTTGGAACATCCTCTTCATTTGGTGGCTGTTCCTCTGAAGCTTTTTCAGTATCAGCTGCGGCTGCAAATGCGGTACTGGTTAATTCACAGCTTTTGAGGACCTGTGAAGATATCAAACACATTATTTGATAAATACAATTAATGGAAAAAATGACATTTTTTTGAGGATGACAATGTATTTTTATGATATCAGTATAGATGCATTTCCCATTTATGTTATACACTTTAAATAATACTTTTGGTTGCTTTAATTTCCTATAGCACTTCACTATGGCACTCCCTAATAGTAATACCAATGGTCGTTTAGAAGACCAGCCATTAATATTGTCTACTTTAGTTGGTGTTTGTCTGGTTGACTACTTGAATTTTGAATAATGTTTTATTACTATTACGTATTATAGCTATGTGTTATTGAATGAACCAGCAATTATCTAACAGTACACTCCTACTTACCTTTACCCCAAAGTAAGCAGCAAATGATGCAGCTGAGACCAATCCTGCATATCCAAAGTACCGGAGATATTTATTCGATGACCCTTTTGTAATGTGTACAGTATTCTGTGTGAAAAAAGACTGTCGCACACTCCATCCCTGTAAAACACCAAAAGAATTTAATGATCCAGTTNAACAAACAAACAAAAACAAACAAAATAAAAACAACAAACAAAAGCAAACAAAACAACAAACAAAAGCAAACAAAACAGCAAACAAAACAAACAAAAACAAAAAAACAAACAAAAAGTGCAACGCCATTACCAATTTGAAAAATTCCAACTTACGAAACCTAAAAACACGACACGAATAAAAACATAAGTGTTTACTACACATGAAAAAAATTCAGGCAATCCAACTTGACGGACAGCAGTTAACAAAATGCCATTTCAAATACGTACCTGACCAGGTGCTCGGTATTCAGTATTAAGTAAATATTGATGATTCTAAAAGAGAAGAGTTGATAATGTGTGAGAAAAAATAAACTAAAATATAAACGCTGATTTCGCTCACGTGCTCGTGCACTCATTAATATCGTTTAAACAGTTTTACGTGTTTACGTTTAATAAATAAACTTGAACATCCGAACAGACAAGAAATGCTACACTTATACACCACACTTACTTATAGTTAAATGATACAGCGTGTCTACAACATGTCCACATCATAAAATTAATTATGAACAGAACTCAGCCTTAACACTGCAAGTTGGGCATCAAATAAAAATTTTTTATTCTTCTTTTCGCTCTTTGACTTGCATTACATTCAAAAGAAGTAAAAGGTCTTTGTTTAACTCTCTATAAGAATAATAAATCAACAACAACAAAAAGAAAACAGTAAAACAAAAACCCGCCTGTATTTGCACTATGACAAGATGATAAAACAGTATCCATACTAGTTAACTTACCAACGCCTCTCTTCCAAAACCATCAGTTAGTGCTGCTAAGTCATCAGCCTACAAATAACACACAGAGCAATGGTTAACTGTCCAATATAAAACCCTACTCAACTAAAATAAATGCTCTTGCATGATCTACCTTAAATACCTCATTGTTGGCATTTTAATTCTTCAACACGGACTGCAATAAAAAGATAAAGGTATTTTCAGCATTCACACACCCTTTTCCTTACCATATTTACAAATTGAATGACCATTACTCTCTTTCTAATTTCAGGAAAGGACGAAAATTTTAAGTCTTTTTCCTTTCACATTTCAAATCCTATTAAAACAACGTTTAAAATGGAAATTCAGTGGATTTCTTTCTCCAATCAAAAATTTGCGGCTGATATTTTAGGGTTAGGGGTAAAAAAAGGGATTGCCGTTTGATTTTTGATTTTTGTAAATTTTATTTAAAATAAGCTAGATGTCACTTCAATGCACTGGGTTATAAGCTGTGCTGCTTCTGTATAGCTATTTTTACAATCATTAACTTCATTCCTCCCAGAGGAGCCGTGGCTTAATGGTTAGTGCAACTGCAAAGTAACCAAGAGTTCCAGGTTCGATTCTCCGAGCTGACCAGGAGAATTTGCAACTTTGCAAAGAAAAAGCCATTGGTTGGCGTCAGGAAGGGCATCCGGCCAAGAAATTCCTCACTGCCAAATCAAAGTCCCTCTGAAGGGCACCGTCTGAGCCCCAATTGCTGGGGAAAAATGACGTTAAAACTAAAAAAAAATTTTTTTAAAATTGACTTCATTCCTCCCACTTCTATATCCGAAAATAAGTACAAAGTTGGTCTGCTATGGCAATGGGTAACAAAACGAGGTCAAATCATGTTTCCATTCGACACACCTTTCTCCTTACCATCTTTAATAAATCTGAATGAATATCCAGGTGACAATTGGCTTGCTACTGGTAATGGATTGGAGCAAGATTCAGAGATTGCTGGATAAATCATTTGAGAAAAGTGAAAGGAAAGGACTTTGAATAAATCGTAAAAACACGGTATGCACAGTGATCACTAAGAACGAAAGTCCAGGATGGAAATTGTATATTAGAAATGACCTCATACAACAAGTTGACAAAAACAAATACTTAGGTAGCTATAAAAAAGTATTGGAAAAACATTAAAGCAACCCATGTTGTCAATGGCTACAAACTAGCGGGTATTAGAATGTGTCATCTTATGAGAGGAAAAAGGGGAGGGGAAAAAGGGGAGAGGGAAAAGGGGAGAGGGAAAAGGGGAGAGGGAAAAAGGGGAGAGGAAAAAGGGGAGAGGGGGAAGGGGGGAGGGGAAAGGGGGAAGGGGGAAGGGAGAGGGGGAAAGGGAGAGGGGAAAGGGGAGAGGGAGAAGGGAGGCAGAGAGAAGATAGAGGAGAGTAGGGAGAAGCGAGGGGAGGGAGGTGAG
>RDPX01000411.1:492041-502857 GCA_003991215.1 Morbakka virulenta
AGAGAAAAAGAGAGAGAGACAGAGAGAGAGAGAGAGAGAGAGAGAGAGAGAGAGAGAGAGAGGAGAGAGAGAGAGAGAGAGAGAAGGACAGACAGAGAGCAGGGGAGACAAGGAGAGACAGAAAGAAGGGGAGACAAGGAGAGACAGAAAGAAGGGGAGACAAGGAGAGGGAGGAATGGGGGGAGGAGATGGAGAGGGGAGAGCAAGAGGGAGAAATATCAAAAACTGTGTTTTGAACTATGAGTGAAAAGGCAAGGGTTTAAGGTGAGGGTTACACCAGTAATGATTGGATATTATGGTGGTGGAATGAAAGAATAAAAAAATGCAATGAAAGGATTGTAGGACTTGACTTAAAGGTCATAGATAAAATTTTAACTGAAATGAAAAAAATATTATAAAACTTCTTAATTCGTAATGATTAAGTTAGCTAATAAAAATTGTTATCTAAAGTCATTTCTTAAATTGCTATTACAATTTATTAATGAAACATAAACTGAGGAAAGACTCAAGCCATACACAGTAATTATGGCTTCTTTATACCTGTTGTTACATAAGGAATGGAAATAATAATAAAACATACCTCTTTTGATATAAACACAACCATACTCTCTTCCTGTCCCAGGTACTTTATATTCAACTGCAAACAAAACTTCTTTGCCAATTAACTTTTTGCGCAGGAACTCTCTGCTTTCCCATGCAAAAGGCTACAAAGCAAAATATCAAAGGTTATATGTTGCACAATAATCACTACTGCAGTCAATATCAGTTGTAGAGATACAATAAGAATGAAAATATTGTAATAATGTATGTAACAGCTGTAAGGGTTAGATAGCTACACTTAACAGTACTATTAGCAATTGCGTAATACTTTTGATTAAGTACTAGCATTAAATAGCATTACAGTCATAACATTACAGTACAAAATATATAATGGCTTGTTCTTATGCATAGGTTTATTATTCAGGTCATGATAAAATTCATGGTCTCATTAGCTAGACCAAAGTTTTTCATTTTAATTATGACTAAGCTATCAATAAATATTACACCAATAGCATCAAGGCTTAAATTAACAAAATTAAACTTGTACTTTGATGGCTCAGATTACCATTAAAAAATGGATCTTCTTGATAGTCTGATAGATAACTGTTTATAATGTTTTTCTTTACAAACTCTTAATGTTTGTTTAAAAACCATTAACAAGTTCCACCAACAACAAATAATGGCATTTGAAGATGGCATAGCCAGGCAAATGTTCTAATGACAGACCAATTTAAGTAACTATATCTTAAGACTTCTAACCCTTCTGACTTCATTGTTTTGNTAGCTACACTTAACAGTACTATTAGCAATTGCGTAATACTTTTGATTAAGTACTAGCATTAAATAGCATTACAGTCATAACATTACAGTACAAAATATATAATGGCTTGTTCTTATGCATAGGTTTATTATTCAGGTCATAATAAAATTCATGGTCTCATTAGCTAGACCAAAGTTTTTCATGTTAATTATGACTAAGCTATCAATAAATATTACACCAATAGCATCAAGGCTTAAATTAACAAAATTAAACTTGTACTTTGATGGCTCAGATTACCATTAAAAATGGATCTTCTTGATAGTCTGATAGTCAACAACAAATAATGGCATTTGAAGATGACATAGCCAGGCAAATGTTCTAATGACAGACCAATTTAAGTAACTATATCTTAAGACTTCTAACCCTTCTGATTTCATTGTTTTGTAAATGGTAAGTAAAACTGAATCAAACTCTAAATTATACCTAAACTCTAACACTGCAGTTTTATATCCTCATATGACATAAACCACGGTGTGTTGTTTGTCACAAAACTTGTATGCAGAGTAGTTTTAAACACCCTTAGGGGCCATAATGAAAATAAGGTCTTCATGATCTGTATTATGCTAGCCCTGCTACCGTTTCTCTAGATTACCATCCCGCCTGTTTGTTTTGTTCTTTTTTGTTTCTGTTTACTCTTATTTTTTAACTATTTTGGATAACATCATGTATTTGGTTTTTAACATTTACCTTTGAACATTTGTATTTCTTTGTTAGTGGCGAATAAATACACACACACCCTACTTGACAGTGTTTATTGTATTTTTTAGATATCATATGGTACAGCTGTAAATATTTTTTGGAAGATGACTTATGACCTTAGACCATTGATTTATGAAGTTACTATCAATACATTCCCAGATTGACCCCCAGAGGAAAAAGATTAACTTCAACTGATACTGGTGAACGATCAGCATCAAAATGTAACGCAACCTCAAAGTAATGGTAAAAACTCCATATAATTAAAAGTTGTCATTATGATTAAACTATCACAACTATTAAATAGTAATACATGGATCTAATAACCAAAATGTAGAAACAGACTGTCGTAATAGACGATCTTCACTTCAATTGATATTTAATAGGACATTTTATAGATTTCGGGTTCCCTGTGGACTACGAACCAGTTATTGTTATTGTCAACGGTCATTTGTATTGTTAGCCCCCATGTTGTACACTGAGCTGTTTTATTGTTGATTATAGCACAACGTGAGGTCAATTCATAGTTAATCATTTACCAATTTGTCCAATGCCAGGGTACAATGCAGTATTGTCTACATAGATGTTGATGAACTGAAGTATGTAACCAGGAAGTAAATTGATGTAAACAAGGAAGACAGTTTAATCCTTTTTTATAATTCATTCTAGTGGGACATACATTGTAGGATAATGTAAGAACTTTTTAAGCAAGCCAATATGTCACATTGTACCAACTGCCTTGGGAATATCAAGAGCTATAGCAAAATTTTTATAAGACTGTTGTAATAGACGATCTTCACTTCAATTGACATTTAATAGGACATTTTATAGATTTTGGGTTCCCTGTGGACAATGAGCCAGTTATTGTTATTGTCAGTGGTCATTTGTATTGTCAGCCGTCATGTTGTACACTGAGCTGCTTTATTGTTGATTAAAGCCCAATGTGAGGTCAATTCATAGTTAATCATTCACTGCACAGACAGCAACTACTACCCCTGTCATGGTAGACATCCTAGATGTGAGTAATGAAGGCACAGATAAGGTTAATGATAAAAACTACAGGAAACCAGGCATATTCAAGGTTAAGAAGACTGTTTTAACACTGACAGACCATCTTAGCAGGCACGAGACAGATAATGATTACAGAGGCTAAAAAACAACAAAACAAAAGTCATATTGAGTCTTTCATTGATGGTACCCCTGGTAAACAGTGGGCCCATTTTTGTCTTGCACAGATTCCACCTACAAAAGACCCAAAAGGAAGCAACAAGTCAAGAAAATGGAGGTTAAAAAGCAGGTATAAAAAGCAAAACATATGGGCTGCCCTTGAGGATCCTCTGTGGGAAGGTCCTTGTTCTTAGGTTGAGCTGGGGCAAGGGGGGTCTTGAAAAGACTGCTAGACTCTTGTTGGAAAGTCAAATTGCATATTCTGATGCAGGTATCCTGGAAATTAACACTAAAATGTTCTCACTGTTAATGCCAATATCTACTGGTAAAAGCTCATAAAAACATTGTGGTAATGTGATACGAATTATATGTTATGCCACCAAAGATAATTTTGTAACAATCATCATCATCATCATATTTGGTTTAACATCCGTTTTACACGCTAGAATGTGTTGGACACAATGGGTTTAGAAAGTCAGACTACATATATATGACACTTTTTCAAGGTTTATACAGAAAACTTACATTCCACATATCAAGACACCAGATAGACTTACCTCATCTTTTGTTTCAACACTTCCTTCAATGTTAGGATTTGCTCTTCTGGCAAGCTTTGGAGCTACAACATTTGAAAGAGCAAGGGGTCTTTCTGGAGGTGGTCCACCCCTTGGTTGTCCCCTGATGACAATACAGTCTCCCGACAGGACCTGGGCAAGTAAAAGTAACACATTTATTAGTCACTAATACATTAAGTTAAAAACTAATAATAAAGGAAAATTAATGAAAAGTTAAAGTTTCACTTAAATACTGGATGCTTATTCCCAGCTAATGATTCCGACAAAAGCTCAGGATATATACATAATCAATAACATCAATCTGCCCAACTATTTAGGACCTGCTTATCCACTTCCTTACTTTAACTGTATATCTCTACCTACCAATTTGTTTAGAGGGCAAAACCACTGGTCATTATTTCCTAAAGTAATACTAATACAATAAAAAGAAAGATCAATTAACTTTAAACTTCCTTTTTGAAACTCGTCTAGACTTAGAATATGAAGACTTTTATTTATGTTTGACCATTTTAAGCAAAAAGCCACAATCACATTCTTGATTGCTCCAAATAAAGAGCAAACAGTCCAAACGTTAGTTTGGAATATACAATGTACAAGGTTTTTAAAAACTTTATCATTAGAGAAACCTTAATTGCATTTAATCCACCTCTTGTAAGGTTTTCAAATAGGCTGTGTAAACAATTTCATAATCATAAAACATTTAGGATAAGAAACTACAAATATTAGTATTTCAACTTACAAAAGAAGAAGCAACTTTTGTTTACCATAAAATCAAAAAAAAAAAAAAATTCCACATGGCAAAATTAAAGACTACATATTTTAAGGTTTTGAAATATTAACTATACAACATCACGAGAAACACTTGCTTGAAACTTGAAATGCATTAAATTAACCAGATATCTATCACAATCTCATTTTCTGCCTTACTTTAAACCTTTTCACCCATGTGGGATCCACATGGCAGGATAGAAACAATGTGCATATGGTCTAAAGTTGAATCACACAGCCAACAGCCAAGATACAAATTTGTCTTCAGTCATTTCTTTTTTTATAAAATCTGGGTTGATATTTTCCTTCGAAGCTAGTGTCTTGGTCTGGACAAAAATAAGCTTTGCCAAACCAAGCAAAAATTAAAATACTCTTAACTCCATTAACTCCATAGTAAGATAATCAGTTTTTAAGGTCTTACACCCAAAGCAAGGTTAAAGCCACTTTAACACAGAGAATAACTTTTCTTATTTGATTTCTTTTTCTTTCCAACTTTCATCTTTTTAATTTATTGATTTCTTCCCTCTTCCATCTCTGAAAATGTACAAACTCAACAGTATGCCACTTACAATGGTAAAATGAAAGAGCTGGGTAAACTTCAACAGGCTGAGGTCAGGCTATGGTAACTTTGGTAGCTGGCAGCACAAGGTCGGACTGTCCAGTAGCCCCTCATGCCAATACTGAGATAGCAAGCAAACCACAAAACACATAATCAATGACTGTGCCACCTTCAAATCACCTGGTGGCACCAGAGCGCTGAGAGAGCAGCCACTGAGTGATGAGCTACAGCAATGGCTGCAGATGATGGAATGGTAGAGAAGTCATACGAAAGAAGAAGAAGAAGAAGAAGAAGAAGAGGCTATTCATATTCAATTTTCATCACCTCCTCTTGCAAGACAAAAAAAAATTGTATATGGTCATCTATCGTTGTGGACATGCAGACATAAAAAAGGTCCTGCTTTCCTCATTTCTTACTCACCCATCATAAAATGTGGTTGGCTTCCTAGAGTTCTCTGTTTTTCGCATTAATAAGAAAGCTACGGGTTGGGGAATTTGGTCCTGTCAAGTGCTAGTAGAAAGCTTTCGACCAAGATAAGTTACACTTTTTTAGCAACTTCCAAAGTTCTTGTTTATCAGTGAACAAGCCTTCGCTCAGAGTTTTGTTATATATTTAAAAAATCACAGCATTTTGTAAGAAATAAGAGAGATGGTTGGTCTATTCTTACCTATGGGTAGTGGTATAAAATTAAATAAAGCTAAATTAAAACTATAAGAATAGGTTAATTATATATTTTTCATTTTCAATTCCCCTGTGTCAGTTCATATTCGATATCTCATACGAAAGAATAAGAATAAGAATGGTAAAATAAACTGAAAGCAGCATTTCATGGAGCATTACCAACATTTGAACAGAAAACCTTTGCAAGATAATCTGTTGATTTAACCACTCCATCACTACTGCACGTATTATTTATATTCTCAAAATTTCTTTTTGAAGAGTTGCCTATTTATTCAACTGTCATAATACATAAATTACATGTTTATATTAATACAAGCACAAAACAACATCAACAACTAAAATTAAAAAAACACTGGTAAACAAAGAAATTTTTTTTCTCTCTGGCATGGAATTTGAGAACAGTTTTAGACTAATTTGAGGGTGTTGAATTCAAATATTTTTCATGAACTTTTAAGAAAATAATATCCTATCAAATAGTGTAGAAAAAAAGCACCGGATTATATGGCCCATTTTGGTAAATTTACTTTTCATTTAGTCTCCCAATTAACTGAAGAAAATTATTGTTTTCTTAGAACATGCATAACATAACCATTTTTTATGATACGAAAGTAAACAAACAGATTTCAACTTACACAACACTCGCTTGCAGGTCGTGTTTTTTTATTGATTTTATCACTAAATTTAGTTATTTATTGTTATTATTCTGCAGGGGTTTTTTTTGTGAAACAATACCCAAGGTGTGAAAGGTTGGGTAGAAATTCAAGGAACAACTCAGGTAGCTAACAAATATTTTCTTGTCTGCAGGATGTGTTACTGACCTAACAATGGCCTGCACATCTCACAGAAGACAGTGCTCAAGTGATCCAAATATATTTTGCTACATCTGTGGGAGCTTTACTTTGAAGAATCAGAGGCACAACATTACTGACTTTGTTAAGAGCGTGTATTTGGCTTACTTCAAAGTACCACTTTGAGACCAAGACAAGCATTGGGCTCCTCACAAAGTGTGTAAAACCTGTGTTGAAACCTTGAGATCATGATCTCAAGGAAAGAATGCAAAACTCAGGTTTGGTGTGCTTGTGGTTTGGAGAAATCCAAGCAATCATTTAGATGACTACCATTTCTGCCTTGTCAATGCAAAAGGTTTCAATAAGAAAAACAAGCAATATTTGCAGTACTCAAGTATCAGTACTTCAGCTATTCGACCAGTTGCCCACAGTGAAGAAATGCCTGTACCAATATTTACTGAGCTTCCAATAATTGATGACACAGATCTCTGCTCACCTTCTTCTAGTGATGAAGAAGACACTACAGATATTTTTCAACCCTGTGATGAAGATAGTGACAAACCAATTCTGTTTAATCAGCAGGCTTTGAATGATTTAGTTAGAGATCTTTATCTACCAAAAGAGTCTGCTGAACTGTTGGCTTCAAGACTGCAAAAGAATAGAATGTTAAAACCCTGCACAAGTGTCTTGTTGTATCGCAACAGGAAAGCAGAACTGTGAAAGTACTTCCATTAAGATTGCCAGCTTGTCTATTGTACTGGTGTAGAAGGGTTACTTCTCTTTATGGGACTTCAAGCTTATGATTCAAGAAATTGGAGGCTTTTTATTGACAGTTCCAAAAGCAGCTTGAAATGTGTTCTGTTACACAATGGAAATAAGTATGGCTCAGTACCAACAGGTCATTCTGTAAAACTTAAGGAAGAATATAACAACATCAAGATTGTTCTAGAGAGGCTGCAATATCATGTTCATGGGTGGGTAATTTGTGTGGATTTGAAAATGGTTAACTTTCTTTTAGGTCAGCAAGGAGGGTACACAAAATACCCCTGTTTCCTGTGTTACTGGGACAGTGGAGCTACAGCAGAGCATTGGGTGAAGAATGAATGGTCTCAGCAACAGAGTTTGGCATCTGGCGATAAGAATGTCATCAATGATCCTCTAGTGAATAGGAAGAACATTGTCTTTCCTCCCTTGCACATAAAACTTGATTGATGAAACAGTTCATCAAAGCTCCTGATCACAGTGGTAAATGCTTCAGCTATGTTCAACTTTTCCTGGTCTTAACGAAGAGAAACAAAAGGCTGGTATATTTGATGGACCCCAAATTAGAACACGTATGAGAGATGCAAATTTTTACAATAGATAGATTTTACAATAGTTACAATAGATCTTTATCTTCAATTTTTTTCTCAAATTCCTGCCAATTGTTCCCAATGCTTTGATTATTATAATAATTATAATAATTCTTCTTTTTCTTTTTTCATCCTGTCTCTTTAAATCTTTTTCTTTGTCTTTTACTTGAATATGAAACAGGCATTTTTATATGGCACTCTCTACTGTCTTTGTCAACAATAATGATGCCAGGTTTACAGTGAAACCCTTTTAAGTCTGGGCTCTAAAACTTACACACTAGAAATCTGTTTGAGTTAACAAATGTACAAATTAACCTTGGCCATTATAAGTGGGACTTCTGAAAAAGTAAAAACAGTATGACATCAATATTGTGAAGTTTTCTGTTATATTTCAGTGTTACCAAAAGCTATTGATGGAAATTTCCAAATCTACTTGTCTCCTAAAGCCATTATTGGTCAAGAATGGGTCAAGGAAGTAAAGATAAATACATTTCTACTGCTTTTTGAAAAATGAATATATATATATATATATATATATATATATATATATATGTATATAAATACATATAAAAGATATAATAAGTTGGAAAGAATAAAAAAACTACATATCCATTTCTATGGATGGATAGTGTAGTTTTTTTATTCTTTCCAACTTATTATATCTTTTATTACGCTCTGCATTTATGTATCCAGCACTCTAATACGGTTAACCGAATCGAATGTACTATAAATACGTATATACATACATACACACTTACACAGTACAGACCATAACTGTCATGAACTAGTAAATTGATATGTTTTTTGATAAAAAAAACAAAAAAAAACAATTAAAATTGAACAGGACGTCTAGTCATGAATACTTTGGTCTTTAACTGAAGACTTACATTCAATTACATATGTACCATGCAAGGCAATTTTCTTGAGTGTGATTAATATTTTTGATCAATATAAATCTAATATGTGTGAGATCAGTAAATTTGAAAATGTTTTTTGTAGTTGATCTTTATGTATGATGCAAATTACAGGTTATAAACAGAATGAGCTGTCATCCTTGATTGATATCACTCCATTAAAACTCTCAAACATTTAACCACTGGAAGCTAGCTCTGTTTGCATGTAATGATTAAAGTACTGCTTAATGATGGTCCTGTGATGTCATGGAATTGCAGAATGATTACACGCAACAGCAGTGCACTTTTGAAGTGGTTGTGTGAAAAAAATTGCTTTGGATGGTTTGAAAGCTAGGAAAATTTTCCAGTAGAAAGACAATTGTGAAATTTTAACATACAGAGGAATTTGTAGTAATGATATAAATTTGGTAAAGAGAGATTATAGTGAAAAATGATTTGCCTGCAGCAGATAGTATATATCAGACTGTATCAATAATAGTGGGTGAGAAATTAAAATATAAATTAACAGCTTATACATATAAATTCAAAGATAAGGGGACAGGTGCAAATTGAAATGTTGTTTGAAGAACAAGAGCAGTAGAAAAGAAGAAAAAGCTCTGATTAAGAGGAAAAATGGGAATTTTACTGACCAAACATTGTAAAAAGGTGAGCATTTAGAATACTTAAAAATTACCTGATGATACTACCTTACACTTCCTAATTTTTGTCTGATTACATCACACAAGTTGCTAATTGTACTTCACAATCATTAAAGTCAAAAAGTGCAACTGTGCTAAAGTTTGGTACAGTATTTTGAGTTAATTTAAATGGGTGGTTACTGATCACTGTGAAAAGGTTATTTCCTGATAGCATTTGTCAAATTCATAAAATGTCTACTTTACTTAATTATAACTGACTGTAAACATAGTTAACACAGATTCAGTTCAACAAGCTCTTTCTCCAAAGAATCACAAACCAGCTCAATACATATAGTCCTTTTCCTTTTTCTTATTTTTACTGGGTTTTTTAATTTATTTTCCATTCTCCCAACTGTTTAATGTTGAAAAGGGTTCGTTTTTTTTCCTCTTTGTAATTTGTACATATGAAACATGGGAGGAAGTAATCAAATTGGATTTGAAGCAAAAAGGTTTCACCACAAAGCTAGCAAAGGACAGACTGGCCTGAAATCCATTTAATTGAAGCATCCAACACATGATATGATATGATATAAATGGATATATTTGATATAAATGGATGTGAAACCAAATATGATGATGACAAACTACATTTTTTATTTTCATTGGGTTTTTTTATTTTTTATTTTCCCTTCTCCTAACTGTTTAATGTTTAAATGGTTACTTTTCTATCTTTGTAATTAGTAAGTATGTACTATATCACCAACATGTATATCATCTTCCTACTTAATAATGTGATCTTCTTTCAAAATTCCAATATTCTCCACCATGTTCTAAGAGTTCATCTAAAGAGGTGTAAACTGATGTTTCAGCAGGGTGTATATACCTTTTAGAGTTTTTCTGACAAAGATAAATCATACTGAATGGCCTTGGTATATATATTTTGGGCTAGTGTATGTATGCCAGAAACAGGGAATTGGTTTCAGGAAGTCAGGATTTCCAAAAATATATAGAGGAGATAAACCATTCATTTTGAATAAAATAAGACAGTATATATATATATATATATATATATATATATATATATATATATATATATATAAGGTAAAAGAGAACTTAAATACTTAAAGTTTCGTGTCAAGAAACTTTAAGTTCTATACACAAGTTTTGAGTTTTCTCTTTTACCTTGTACATTTGCTCTGGAATATATGTATATATAGGGGAGGGAGGGAGGGAGGGAGAGAGAGAGAGAGAGAGAGAGAGAGAGAGAGAGAGAGAGAGAGAGAGAGAGAGAGAGAGAGAGAGAGAGAGAGAGAGAGGGATGGAGAGAGAGAGGGAGAGG
>RDPX01000412.1:0-14771 GCA_003991215.1 Morbakka virulenta
TTTCAAGATCTCATCCATTTTGCTACATGTAGTCTATGCCATGCCTTTCCTGGTGTTAAAATCTTTTTCAGAGTTTATTATGTGTGACCCTAGATACTTGTAGTCTTCAACACAATTGAGAATGTTATTTGAAAGAGTTTTAATTTTAATGTTGTTGCGAATGATAATTAGCATACACTCTGTTTTGGTTTCATTCAGATAGAGCCCTTTACAGTTTGCTGCTGATTCAAGGGCAGACAGAAGTGCAATGTCGTCAGAAAAATCAGCATAGGTGAAATGAAGAGCAGGATAATGTGAGCTTTTCCTGGGCTAGTACATGAGTCCATTTTCTTTCATTGTATCCACGGAAATCCGCATGATGTAATTGATTACAATGATGAAAAGGAATGGTCCAAGTGTATTGCCTTGGAGAATACCAGAGAGAATGTAAAAAGGCTCTATTTTGCGATCCGGTGTTAGGACAGTGGGACGTGTGTTTGTATGCAGGACTTTAATAGCTTCAATGATTTCTCTTGGAATGCCATAAAGATTTCGAACATTGCCTTACGGTTAACAGAGTCAAAAGCCTTGCTGAAGTCAACAAAAATGAGAGCTGCAGTTTTATTGCAAAAAGTGATTTCTTCAATTATTCTACGCAGTGTGAGAATTTGTCCAAGAGTAGAATGACCTGAGCGGAAACCATTTTGGTTTTTGCGTAGAAAAGGCTCTATTTTTGGACGAAGACGATTCAAGAGTAACTTGTTATATATTTTTGCAGCTATAGGAAGCAATGAAGTACCACGATAATTGGTTGATAATGCTTGAAGAAACATGATTAGCAAATGCAAAATTACATAAATCGAGAAGCAATTGGTGAAAAATAGGGTCTTTCCACAACATGGCCCCGATCTTCTCTGGACCAAGAGCTTTGTTCTTTGAACTCTTCAGAACAAACATTAGTTCTGCGATGGTATACTCTCCTGTTAGAATGTTCAAAGAATTACAAATTTGAACTTTTGGGAGGGATTTGTTTTAGGGTAGAGTTGCGGGATGTCTAAGAAGATTTTTGAAATGAGAAAGCCAGTTTTTCGGTTATTTTTCCTGGTTGGCACCTTTGGTCGTTGCTGGTAGTTTTGCTTCTTTCCTATCAAGTTTGTCTGTAGTTCTCCAGGCAGCAGAGTGTTGTTGATTGATATGAAGATTGGAGACAGCATTTATTTTTCCATTTATGAATGCTACTTCCGCCTCAAGATAAGCATTATCGAGGGATTTTTTGGCAGCTGTTAACTTGTCTTTATTTGTTCTAGATGGATGACAATCGTATATAGATGAGATTTTCTTGAGAAATTCTCTAGCTTCTGTTACATTAGTATCTATACATAGCGTATTTTTACGTGATTTTGGCTTTTTGGGAAGTGTGGATAGAGCAAATTTCTCGTTAGCTTTAATAACATTTTCATAGATCGAGTCTATGTTATCAGATTCAAGATGAGAAAGCTCTTGGAATTGATTAAACACGCTCACCGCATACTGAGAAGAGAGACTTTTATCACGGAAGACGTTTTTCCAATCTATATCTTTCATAGGATGAGCAGGTGGCTTCTTCGAGACTCTCAAGTTCAGTTTCACCTCAGCAGAGACCATACGGTGATCCAATCCAACAGAGGAGAAAGATAAATATGCTCAACAATCTTTGATGCCTCTCTGCCATTTCGTACGTACCAAAATGTAATGTAGTTGGGCTCTGTTTCCATTAGGATATTCAAATGTCCAGACCTGGTATTTGAATTTCATAAACTTGGTGTATGCTGGACAAAGATTGAATTCTTCCATGAGATCAACAAGGTGTTCACCTTTACGATTGGTGCTGGTATGAAAGGTGAACTTAGCATTGTCAGATCCAAGCTTAACATTAAAGTCGCCGCGGATTAAAAGAAAATTGTGAGATGGAACATTTTCAAGAGAAGATCGTAGAGTTTTATAAGACTGATCGATACCTGCGTCTCTACTATGGTTGTGTGGACTATAGCATGATATTACAGTTGTTTTGGAATTCCCCTCAAAATCGGCAATGATGACTCTTGGTGATAACATTTCTATGTTTGATAAATTTTCCATGGCTTTTGGTGAAAGTAGGAGACCTACACCACGTACGAAAGAGTTGAAAGAATTTTTCAAATAAGAGGCAGCAAGAAGATAATAGTCTTCGATTTTGTGGTACATAAAATCAGTGTCAGGATGAAAGAAGCGATGTTCTTGAATAGCAATGATACCAATTTTCTGATCCTTAGCACTTTTGATAAGTTTGTTTAGACATGATAGTGGATTTAGTGTTCTAGTGTTGAATGTGCTGATGAAAATATGATTTCTACATGAAACAAGTTTTGATCTCATTCCTTCATCATCACGTACAGTCTGCCCCGAAGGGTTTAGAATTATACCGTCATTAGATCGAAAGAATGAAACAGATTCAGAAAGTTGACCGAGAATAGCAGGGGCTGGACCAATATCCACAAGTGAACCAGAATAATTGGTTTCCTGAGTATTTGCAGCCCTGGTTCACTTAGTAGTGTTAGTCATAATCTTGTCAGTAGCTGAATACTTGATAATCCGATAGGGCTATCAAGGGTGTTTTTATTGTGACACCATCACTAGATGGGTTGTCTGCCATGGCTTAGAGAGGCCCATCCACCCTCATCAAGAGAAGGCTAATCCGCGCCAATTTCCCAACATGGTATTTTCATAACCTCGCAGTGAAGGAGGATTGCCAGCCAAGGCTAAAGGGTCACCTTCTACCCATGAGGCAAACTAACCATCGCCATACACCAATCTGGTATTTTAACCCTTTGACTACTATGGGACACTGGTGTCCCAGGATTTAGATTTGCCACAGTTCCCAAAATAAAAGGCAAAAATATTTTGATAAATAAGTGGGTAAAAGTAATAATTTGGGTCTACAAAAAGGGTACTGGGGCAAGTTTTTGCTATTGTTCTATAAGCCGCTTGTAATTTATCTTCATGCGAGAAAAATAATTATCCTAGGCTAAATATTATATTTGCACTATCCAAAGATTAAATATTTCAAATTTCAATATTTAATCTATTTTTGTTGATGAGATAAATCAATTTTTTTACTGTAGAACACCAGTGTCTCTGTGGTAGACAAGGGTATACAATATGCCTGCACACTGTGTAGCGAGTAGTACTTATACAGATCTTCCTATGAATACTTGTTGCATGGTTATAATGTTACATGAGTCACACAATACTCTTACTGTTATCAAGCTACATAAATGCTGTATCTTGAGTAATAATGATATCATAAACAATATGCTTATTCAAACTGAGAGTGATGCAAATAGCAAGCAAGTTGAGCGGTTAAGCAAACAGTAAGATTGGTTGTATGTCTCTTTACATCTTATATCCTGCTGAACTGCTGTATTGACCAGATAGTAGTCATGGATAGTCAAAGGAAAAAATATGTGCGCATTGAGCAGAGAATTTTAAGTGATGATGTTTTCGCATTATTGACTAAGAGGATGATGTGGACAATTCGTTGGAGGATTCTGATACAGAATTTGTTTCGGATGAATCACTACGCGGAAAACCTGAAGACGATTCACATGAACTCACCACTCCAGATGTACATATACACATCGCTGGTAGCAGCCATATCAAAACTGACGAACCTCCTTCCAGAAAACTTAAAGATGGCATTCAAGCCAATAAATGGAAACGTCAGAGTAAAAAACACAAGCGAAATGAGTGCACTCTTGAAATGGCTTTTTTCCTAGAATTCCTTGAAAACTCAACAGCATTTGATGTTTTTTCCAAAGTGATAAACCTGGAGAACTTAGTAAATCTACTTTTGGTACAGTCTACATTATATGCTGCACAAAATGGAAGAAACTTCTTCACTGATTCGGAAGAAATGATGGCTTTCCTTGGAATCATACACATCATGTCGGTAAACAAATTGCCCTCAATCGACATTTATTGGTAGTGCGATTCTTTTGTTGGAAACGATGGAATAAAGCATGTTATGCCTCGCAAACGCTTTCAGGATATTCTGCAAAATCTGCACTTTATAAACAATGACACAGCTGACAAAACTGATCAAGGTAACAAGATACACTTAATTATTGAATTACTAAACAATCCGTTCAGAGAAGCTGCTTCTGACTCGGCGGGGCAGTGTGTTGATAAACACATGACAAAGTTTATGAGTAAAACTCCAATGAAGCAGTACATCAAGAGCAAGCTATCAAGTGGGGCTTCAAGTGGTGGTGTAGATGTGATGGTATGACCGGATATCTATCCGAGTTAATATCGGAAATCAAAGGTGCTTTATTACTTGCACTTATTTTTCGATTTGACGGATATTGCTTGCGTCAACAGCTTTATTGAATTTAATATGTTGAATCGGTGTCAACTAACATTGTTAGATTTTAAAATCGTTGTTGCCCAGTTTTTGATCTGTAGATTCAGCAGTCACCAAAGAAACTGCCACGCATCAAGACCATCACGACGCTCCGCTGCTTTGGCAAAGCCTTTTACAGCACTCCAGCACCTTTCTGAGTTTCTGAACACGTCTTTGGTGTCATTACTGTGCCGATGAGACCAAAGAATCAAGTACCTTTGCAAGGTGTGAAAATTGTGGCGTGGCACTTTGTATGACAAAGGAACGAAACCGTTTTTGTATTTCATACCATATGAGAGTTTTCAAGTGCTGCTTATAATATTGGTAATGCAGTTGATCGTACCTCATTGATTGCGTCGGTTATGTTAAAAAATTATATTTTGAAAAAACTTTGATGCAAAATGATGGTAGTTTATTCATATCCGTCATTCCCTGAACCTTCCCTGAATTTCCCAAAGAAAATCCAGTTAGGATAAATGACTGAAGAACTTATGAAAGCAGGTAGGTATGATTTAAAGATTGAGAGATTAAGAAAATGTAAACATGAAGAAAAAGAGTAGAAGAATATCTGCAAATGGTTGCAAAACCTACATTTTTTTTCTGTTACCTTCCACGTAATTTCAAATATTGCACATTTATGAATCTTGTAATATTAGGAACCATAAGCAACAGTACCCTCTCCATACCACAGGGACACCATTGCCTCTAGCCATGAGTGTAAAGGGTGTAAGGCAATATTTATATGCCTCACGTGGAAGTTACAAGGAATCATTTATATGCCTTAAGTTTTTGTTTTGTTTATTTCTTATAGTCTATCAATCCTTACTAGTCAGTACACTTTGTCTACCACAGGGACACTGGTGTCCCGCTCTGTATCTCGGTAACCATGCATGCATAGTAAAATGGACCAACTTATTTTAAGTAAGCATTAGAAATTGTCCAAAAAACCCCAAGACCGTCTATTTTGCATTGCCCAATTCCTTATGGTAGTCAAAGGGTTAAAGTCTCGGTGATTTTATGTACAGGGATCCTAGTCGTAGATCAATGAGTGGAGTGATAAAGGAGTTGGTTAGAGAAATATCGTCCTTGGATGATGTAGAAGTTTGGTATAAAAATTTCACTATTGGATGATTTATTGGAGTAAAGTAAGATTTAGATATAGAGATTCCACACGTTGAATAATACGGTGGAGTGATGTTTAAATTGGTTGTTATAATCGCACCCTTGAATGATGTAATCAAGTGATGTAAGAGTTAGGTATAAAGATCCAATCCTTGAATGATGTAATGGAGTGATGTAAGAGTTAGGTATAAAGATCCAATCCTTGAATGATGTAATGGAGTGATGTAAGAGTTAGCTATAGAGATCCCACCCTTGGATAATGTAGTGGAGTGATGTAAGAGTTATAGAGATCCAATCTTTGAATGATGTTATGGAGTGGTGTAGGAGTTAGGTATAAAGATCCCACCCTTGGATGATGTAGTGCAGTGATGTAGTTGTTAGGTATAGGAATCCAATCCTTGAATGATGTTGTCGAGTGGTGTAGGAGTTACGTAGGGAAATTCAATCCAAGGATAATGCAGGAGTTAATTTTAGAGATATCACTTTTGGATGATATAGTGGGGCGATGTTCGAGTTATGTATCATCATAACTCGAACATCACCATCTTGCGGTCTCAGCCGAGATAGAATTCACTACACCTTTCCAGTATACCCTATCGGCCATAGCTGTTAGAAGGTCGCCCTTGGCGATGGCAGTGTCCCTGCATATGATGTCTGGAAAGATGAGCTTCCGAAACCGCATGAATGATTATGGGTGCCTCTATAAGAGAAACGACGACACAAATTCATCTGAGGCACGTGCACAGTGTCCAGCAAACTGGACGCGTCTACTTTGCACTAAGGTTGATATCTTAGGTAGGTGTATCATTTCAAGAGTTGGATGTTTTTTCCATGAAAGATTTAATAGTCTTCTGAGGAGACGGGTATAGCATTCATCTAGGCGATGGTATTGTTTAGCGGAAAGAGTCCATGTTTCAGATCCGTAGAGTAAAATTGGTTCGATTATTATCTGAAAAATTCTGGTTTTAATCTTACGGTTGAGCTGAAATTTCAAGATCTCATCCATTTTGCTACATGTAGTCTATGCCATGCCTTTCCTGGTGTTAAAATCTTTTTCAGAGTTTATTATGTGTGACCCTAGATACTTGTAGTCTTCAACACAATTGAGAATGTTATTTGAAAGAGTTTTAATTTTAATGTTGTTGCGAATGATAATTAGCATACACTCTGTTTTGGTTTCATTCAGATAGAGCCCTTTACAGTTTGCTGCTGATTCAAGGGCAGACAGAAGTGCAATGTCGTCAGAAAAATCAGCATAGGTGAAATGAAGAGCAGGATAATGTGAGCTTTTCCTGGGCTAGTACATGAGTCCATTTTCTTTCATTGTATCCACGGAAATCCGCATGATGTAATTGATTACAATGATGAAAAGGAATGGTCCAAGTGTATTGCCTTGGAGAATACCAGAGAGAATGTAAAAAGGCTCTATTTTGCGATCCGGTGTTAGGACAGTGGGACGTGTGTTTGTATGCAGGACTTTAATAGCTTCAATGATTTCTCTTGGAATGCCATAAAGATTTCGAACATTGCCTTACGGTTAACAGAGTCAAAAGCCTTGCTGAAGTCAACAAAAATGAGAGCTGCAGTTTTATTGCAAAAAGTGATTTCTTCAATTATTCTACGCAGTGTGAGAATTTGTCCAAGAGTAGAATGACCTGAGCGGAAACCATTTTGGTTTTTGCGTAGAAAAGGCTCTATTTTTGGACGAAGACGATTCAAGAGTAACTTGTTATATATTTTTGCAGCTATAGGAAGCAATGAAGTACCACGATAATTGGTTGATAATGCTTGAAGAAACATGATTAGCAAATGCAAAATTACATAAATCGAGAAGCAATTGGTGAAAAATAGGGTCTTTCCACAACATGGCCCCGATCTTCTCTGGACCAAGAGCTTTGTTCTTTGAACTCTTCAGAACAAACATTAGTTCTGCGATGGTATACTCTCCTGTTAGAATGTTCAAAGAATTACAAATTTGAACTTTTGGGAGGGATTTGTTTTAGGGTAGAGTTGCGGGATGTCTAAGAAGATTTTTGAAATGAGAAAGCCAGTTTTTCGGTTATTTTTCCTGGTTGGCACCTTTGGTCGTTGCTGGTAGTTTTGCTTCTTTCCTATCAAGTTTGTCTGTAGTTCTCCAGGCAGCAGAGTGTTGTTGATTGATATGAAGATTGGAGACAGCATTTATTTTTCCATTTATGAATGCTACTTCCGCCTCAAGATAAGCATTATCGAGGGATTTTTTGGCAGCTGTTAACTTGTCTTTATTTGTTCTAGATGGATGACAATCGTATATAGATGAGATTTTCTTGAGAAATTCTCTAGCTTCTGTTACATTAGTATCTATACATAGCGTATTTTTACGTGATTTTGGCTTTTTGGGAAGTGTGGATAGAGCAAATTTCTCGTTAGCTTTAATAACATTTTCATAGATCGAGTCTATGTTATCAGATTCAAGATGAGAAAGCTCTTGGAATTGATTAAACACGCTCACCGCATACTGAGAAGAGAGACTTTTATCACGGAAGACGTTTTTCCAATCTATATCTTTCATAGGATGAGCAGGTGGCTTCTTCGAGACTCTCAAGTTCAGTTTCACCTCAGCAGAGACCATACGGTGATCCAATCCAACAGAGGAGAAAGATAAATATGCTCAACAATCTTTGATGCCTCTCTGCCATTTCGTACGTACCAAAATGTAATGTAGTTGGGCTCTGTTTCCATTAGGATATTCAAATGTCCAGACCTGGTATTTGAATTTCATAAACTTGGTGTATGCTGGACAAAGATTGAATTCTTCCATGAGATCAACAAGGTGTTCACCTTTACGATTGGTGCTGGTATGAAAGGTGAACTTAGCATTGTCAGATCCAAGCTTAACATTAAAGTCGCCGCGGATTAAAAGAAAATTGTGAGATGGAACATTTTCAAGAGAAGATCGTAGAGTTTTATAAGACTGATCGATACCTGCGTCTCTACTATGGTTGTGTGGACTATAGCATGATATTACAGTTGTTTTGGAATTCCCCTCAAAATCGGCAATGATGACTCTTGGTGATAACATTTCTATGTTTGATAAATTTTCCATGGCTTTTGGTGAAAGTAGGAGACCTACACCACGTACGAAAGAGTTGAAAGAATTTTTCAAATAAGAGGCAGCAAGAAGATAATAGTCTTCGATTTTGTGGTACATAAAATCAGTGTCAGGATGAAAGAAGCGATGTTCTTGAATAGCAATGATACCAATTTTCTGATCCTTAGCACTTTTGATAAGTTTGTTTAGACATGATAGTGGATTTAGTGTTCTAGTGTTGAATGTGCTGATGAAAATATGATTTCTACATGAAACAAGTTTTGATCTCATTCCTTCATCATCACGTACAGTCTGCCCCGAAGGGTTTAGAATTATACCGTCATTAGATCGAAAGAATGAAACAGATTCAGAAAGTTGACCGAGAATAGCAGGGGCTGGACCAATATCCACAAGTGAACCAGAATAATTGGTTTCCTGAGTATTTGCAGCCCTGGTTCACTTAGTAGTGTTAGTCATAATCTTGTCAGTAGCTGAATACTTGATAATCCGATAGGGCTATCAAGGGTGTTTTTATTGTGACACCATCACTAGATGGGTTGTCTGCCATGGCTTAGAGAGGCCCATCCACCCTCATCAAGAGAAGGCTAATCCGCGCCAATTTCCCAACATGGTATTTTCATAACCTCGCAGTGAAGGAGGATTGCCAGCCAAGGCTAAAGGGTCACCTTCTACCCATGAGGCAAACTAACCATCGCCATACACCAATCTGGTATTTTAACCCTTTGACTACTATGGGACACTGGTGTCCCAGGATTTAGATTTGCCACAGTTCCCAAAATAAAAGGCAAAAATATTTTGATAAATAAGTGGGTAAAAGTAATAATTTGGGTCTACAAAAAGGGTACTGGGGCAAGTTTTTGCTATTGTTCTATAAGCCGCTTGTAATTTATCTTCATGCGAGAAAAATAATTATCCTAGGCTAAATATTATATTTGCACTATCCAAAGATTAAATATTTCAAATTTCAATATTTAATCTATTTTTGTTGATGAGATAAATCAATTTTTTTACTGTAGAACACCAGTGTCTCTGTGGTAGACAAGGGTATACAATATGCCTGCACACTGTGTAGCGAGTAGTACTTATACAGATCTTCCTATGAATACTTGTTGCATGGTTATAATGTTACATGAGTCACACAATACTCTTACTGTTATCAAGCTACATAAATGCTGTATCTTGAGTAATAATGATATCATAAACAATATGCTTATTCAAACTGAGAGTGATGCAAATAGCAAGCAAGTTGAGCGGTTAAGCAAACAGTAAGATTGGTTGTATGTCTCTTTACATCTTATATCCTGCTGAACTGCTGTATTGACCAGATAGTAGTCATGGATAGTCAAAGGAAAAAATATGTGCGCATTGAGCAGAGAATTTTAAGTGATGATGTTTTCGCATTATTGACTAAGAGGATGATGTGGACAATTCGTTGGAGGATTCTGATACAGAATTTGTTTCGGATGAATCACTACGCGGAAAACCTGAAGACGATTCACATGAACTCACCACTCCAGATGTACATATACACATCGCTGGTAGCAGCCATATCAAAACTGACGAACCTCCTTCCAGAAAACTTAAAGATGGCATTCAAGCCAATAAATGGAAACGTCAGAGTAAAAAACACAAGCGAAATGAGTGCACTCTTGAAATGGCTTTTTTCCTAGAATTCCTTGAAAACTCAACAGCATTTGATGTTTTTTCCAAAGTGATAAACCTGGAGAACTTAGTAAATCTACTTTTGGTACAGTCTACATTATATGCTGCACAAAATGGAAGAAACTTCTTCACTGATTCGGAAGAAATGATGGCTTTCCTTGGAATCATACACATCATGTCGGTAAACAAATTGCCCTCAATCGACATTTATTGGTAGTGCGATTCTTTTGTTGGAAACGATGGAATAAAGCATGTTATGCCTCGCAAACGCTTTCAGGATATTCGGCAAAATCTGCACTTTATAAACAATGACACAGCTGACAAAACTGATCAAGGTAACAAGATACACTTAATTATTGAATTACTAAACAATCCGTTCAGAGAAGCTGCTTCTGACTCGGCGGGGCAGTGTGTTGATAAACACATGACAAAGTTTATGAGTAAAACTCCAATGAAGCAGTACATCAAGAGCAAGCTATCAAGTGGGGCTTCAAGTGGTGGTGTAGATGTGATGGTATGACCGGATATCTATCCGAGTTAATATCGGAAATCAAAGGTGCTTTATTACTTGCACTTATTTTTCGATTTGACGGATATTGCTTGCGTCAACAGCTTTATTGAATTTAATATGTTGAATCGGTGTCAACTAACATTGTTAGATTTTAAAATCGTTGTTGCCCAGTTTTTGATCTGTAGATTCAGCAGTCACCAAAGAAACTGCCACGCATCAAGACCATCACGACGCTCCGCTGCTTTGGCAAAGCCTTTTACAGCACTCCAGCACCTTTCTGAGTTTCTGAACACGTCTTTGGTGTCATTACTGTGCCGATGAGACCAAAGAATCAAGTACCTTTGCAAGGTGTGAAAATTGTGGCGTGGCACTTTGTATGACAAAGGAACGAAACCGTTTTTGTATTTCATACCATATGAGAGTTTTCAAGTGCTGCTTATAATATTGGTAATGCAGTTGATCGTACCTCATTGATTGCGTCGGTTATGTTAAAAAATTATATTTTGAAAAAACTTTGATGCAAAATGATGGTAGTTTATTCATATCCGTCATTCCCTGAACCTTCCCTGAATTTCCCAAAGAAAATCCAGTTAGGATAAATGACTGAAGAACTTATGAAAGCAGGTAGGTATGATTTAAAGATTGAGAGATTAAGAAAATGTAAACATGAAGAAAAAGAGTAGAAGAATATCTGCAAATGGTTGCAAAACCTACATTTTTTTTCTGTTACCTTCCACGTAATTTCAAATATTGCACATTTATGAATCTTGTAATATTAGGAACCATAAGCAACAGTACCCTCTCCATACCACAGGGACACCATTGCCTCTAGCCATGAGTGTAAAGGGTGTAAGGCAATATTTATATGCCTCACGTGGAAGTTACAAGGAATCATTTATATGCCTTAAGTTTTTGTTTTGTTTATTTCTTATAGTCTATCAATCCTTACTAGTCAGTACACTTTGTCTACCACAGGGACACTGGTGTCCCGCTCTGTATCTCGGTAACCATGCATGCATAGTAAAATGGACCAACTTATTTTAAGTAAGCATTAGAAATTGTCCAAAAAACCCCAAGACCGTCTATTTTGCATTGCCCAATTCCTTATGGTAGTCAAAGGGTTAAAGTCTCGGTGATTTTATGTACAGGGATCCTAGTCGTAGATCAATGAGTGGAGTGATAAAGGAGTTGGTTAGAGAAATATCGTCCTTGGATGATGTAGAAGTTTGGTATAAAAATTTCACTATTGGATGATTTATTGGAGTAAAGTAAGATTTAGATATAGAGATTCCACACGTTGAATAATACGGTGGAGTGATGTTTAAATTGGTTGTTATAATCGCACCCTTGAATGATGTAATCAAGTGATGTAAGAGTTAGGTATAAAGATCCAATCCTTGAATGATGTAATGGAGTGATGTAAGAGTTAGGTATAAAGATCCAATCCTTGAATGATGTAATGGAGTGATGTAAGAGTTAGCTATAGAGATCCCACCCTTGGATAATGTAGTGGAGTGATGTAAGAGTTATAGAGATCCAATCTTTGAATGATGTTATGGAGTGGTGTAGGAGTTAGGTATAAAGATCCCACCCTTGGATGATGTAGTGCAGTGATGTAGTTGTTAGGTATAGGAATCCAATCCTTGAATGATGTTGTCGAGTGGTGTAGGAGTTACGTAGGGAAATTCAATCCAAGGATAATGCAGGAGTTAATTTTAGAGATATCACTTTTGGATGATATAGTGGGGCGATGTTCGAGTTATGTATCATCATAACTCGAACATCACCATCTTGCGGTCTCAGCCGAGATAGAATTCACTACACCTTTCCAGTATACCCTATCGGCCATAGCTGTTAGAAGGTCGCCCTTGGCGATGGCAGTGTCCCTGCATATGATGTCTGGAAAGATGAGCTTCCGAAACCGCATGAATGATTATGGGTGCCTCTATAAGAGAAACGACGACACAAATTCATCTGAGGCACGTGAACAGTGTCCAGCAAACTGGACGCGTCTACTTTGCACTAAGGTTGATATCTTAGGTAGGTGTATCATTTCAAGAGTTGGATGTTTTTTCCATGAAAGATTTAATAGTCTTCTGAGGAGACGGGTATAGCATTCATCTAGGCGATGGTATTGTTTAGCGGAAAGAGTCCATGTTTCAGATCCGTAGAGTAAAATTGGTTCGATTATTATCTGAAAAATTCTGGTTTTAATCTTACGGTTGAGCTGAAATTTCAAGATCTCATCCATTTTGCTACATGTAGTCTATGCCATGCCTTTCCTGGTGTTAAAATCTTTTTCAGAGTTTATTATGTGTGACCCTAGATACTTGTAGTCTTCAACACAATTGAGAATGTTATTTGAAAGAGTTTTAATTTTAATGTTGTTGCGAATGATAATTAGCATACACTCTGTTTTGGTTTCATTCAGATAGAGCCCTTTACAGTTTGCTGCTGATTCAAGGGCAGACAGAAGTGCAATGTCGTCAGAAAAATCAGCATAGGTGAAATGAAGAGCAGGATAATGTGAGCTTTTCCTGGGCTAGTACATGAGTCCATTTTCTTTCATTGTATCCACGGAAATCCGCATGATGTAATTGATTACAATGATGAAAAGGAATGGTCCAAGTGTATTGCCTTGGAGAATACCAGAGAGAATGTAAAAAGGCTCTATTTTGCGATCCGGTGTTAGGACAGTGGGACGTGTGTTTGTATGCAGGACTTTAATAGCTTCAATGATTTCTCTTGGAATGCCATAAAGATTTCGAACATTGCCTTACGGTTAACAGAGTCAAAAGCCTTGCTGAAGTCAACAAAAATGAGAGCTGCAGTTTTATTGCAAAAAGTGATTTCTTCAATTATTCTACGCAGTGTGAGAATTTGTCCAAGAGTAGAATGACCTGAGCGGAAACCATTTTGGTTTTTGCGTAGAAAAGGCTCTATTTTTGGACGAAGACGATTCAAGAGTAACTTGTTATATATTTTTGCAGCTATAGGAAGCAATGAAGTACCACGATAATTGGTTGATAATGCTTGAAGAAACATGATTAGCAAATGCAAAATTACATAAATCGAGAAGCAATTGGTGAAAAATAGGGTCTTTCCACAACATGGCCCCGATCTTCTCTGGACCAAGAGCTTTGTTCTTTGAACTCTTCAGAACAAACATTAGTTCTGCGATGGTATACTCTCCTGTTAGAATGTTCAAAGAATTACAAATTTGAACTTTTGGGAGGGATTTGTTTTAGGGTAGAGTTGCGGGATGTCTAAGAAGATTTTTGAAATGAGAAAGCCAGTTTTTCGGTTATTTTTCCTGGTTGGCACCTTTGGTCGTTGCTGGTAGTTTTGCTTCTTTCCTATCAAGTTTGTCTGTAGTTCTCCAGGCAGCAGAGTGTTGTTGATTGATATGAAGATTGGAGACAGCATTTATTTTTCCATTTATGAATGCTACTTCCGCCTCAAGATAAGCATTATCGAGGGATTTTTTGGCAGCTGTTAACTTGTCTTTATTTGTTCTAGATGGATGACAATCGTATATAGATGAGATTTTCTTGAGAAATTCTCTAGCTTCTGTTACATTAGTATCTATACATAGCGTATTTTTACGTGATTTTGGCTTTTTGGGAAGTGTGGATAGAGCAAATTTCTCGTTAGCTTTAATAACATTTTCATAGATCGAGTCTATGTTATCAGATTCAAGATGAGAAAGCTCTTGGAATTGATTAAACACGCTCACCGCATACTGAGAAGAGAGACTTTTATCACGGAAGACGTTTTTCCAATCTATATCTTTCATAGGATGAGCAGGTGGCTTCTTCGAGACTCTCAAGTTCAGTTTCACCTCAGCAGAGACCATACGGTGATCCAATCCAACAGAGGAGAAAGATAAATATGCTCAACAATCTTTGATGCCTCTCTGCCATTTCGTACGTACCAAAATGTAATGTAGTTGGGCTCTGTTTCCATTAGGATATTCAAATGTCCAG
>RDPX01000412.1:18030-28697 GCA_003991215.1 Morbakka virulenta
AACATTTCGATTGTTGATTAAATGTCCATGGCTGTGGGGGAAAGTATGAGACCTAGACCACGGACGAAAGAGTTTAAAGAATTTTGCAAATAAGAGGCAGCAAGAAGATAATAGTCTTCGATTTTGTGGTACATAAAATCAGTGTCAGGATGAAAGAAGCGATGTTCTTGAATAGCAATGATACCAATTTTCTGATCCTTAGCACTTTTGATAAGTTTGTTTAGACATGATAGTGGATTTAGTGTTCTAGTGTTGAATGTGCTGATGAAAATATGATTTCTACATGAAACAAGTTTTGATCTCATTCCTTCATCATCACGTACAGTCTGCCCCGAAGGGTTTAGAATTATACCGTCATTAGATCGAAAGAATGAAACAGATTCAGAAAGTTGACCGAGAATAGCAGGGGCTGGACCAATATCCACAAGTGAACCAGAATAATTGGTTTCCTGAGTATTTGCAGCCCTGGTTCACTTAGTAGTGTTAGTCATAATCTTGTCAGTAGCTGAATACTTGATAATCCGATAGGGCTATCAAGGGTGTTTTTATTGTGACACCATCACTAGATGGGTTGTCTGCCATGGCTTAGAGAGGCCCATCCACCCTCATCAAGAGAAGGCTAATCCGCGCCAATTTCCCAACATGGTATTTTCATAACCTCGCAGTGAAGGAGGATTGCCAGCCAAGGCTAAAGGGTCACCTTCTACCCATGAGGCAAACTAACCATCGCCATACACCAATCTGGTATTTTAACCCTTTGACTACTATGGGACACTGGTGTCCCAGGATTTAGATTTGCCACAGTTCCCAAAATAAAAGGCAAAAATATTTTGATAAATAAGTGGGTAAAAGTAATAATTTGGGTCTACAAAAAGGGTACTGGGGCAAGTTTTTGCTATTGTTCTATAAGCCGCTTGTAATTTATCTTCATGCGAGAAAAATAATTATCCTAGGCTAAATATTATATTTGCACTATCCAAAGATTAAATATTTCAAATTTCAATATTTAATCTATTTTTGTTGATGAGATAAATCAATTTTTTTACTGTAGAACACCAGTGTCTCTGTGGTAGACAAGGGTATACAATATGCCTGCACACTGTGTAGCGAGTAGTACTTATACAGATCTTCCTATGAATACTTGTTGCATGGTTATAATGTTACATGAGTCACACAATACTCTTACTGTTATCAAGCTACATAAATGCTGTATCTTGAGTAATAATGATATCATAAACAATATGCTTATTCAAACTGAGAGTGATGCAAATAGCAAGCAAGTTGAGCGGTTAAGCAAACAGTAAGATTGGTTGTATGTCTCTTTACATCTTATATCCTGCTGAACTGCTGTATTGACCAGATAGTAGTCATGGATAGTCAAAGGAAAAAATATGTGCGCATTGAGCAGAGAATTTTAAGTGATGATGTTTTCGCATTATTGACTAAGAGGATGATGTGGACAATTCGTTGGAGGATTCTGATACAGAATTTGTTTCGGATGAATCACTACGCGGAAAACCTGAAGACGATTCACATGAACTCACCACTCCAGATGTACATATACACATCGCTGGTAGCAGCCATATCAAAACTGACGAACCTCCTTCCAGAAAACTTAAAGATGGCATTCAAGCCAATAAATGGAAACGTCAGAGTAAAAAACACAAGCGAAATGAGTGCACTCTTGAAATGGCTTTTTTCCTAGAATTCCTTGAAAACTCAACAGCATTTGATGTTTTTTCCAAAGTGATAAACCTGGAGAACTTAGTAAATCTACTTTTGGTACAGTCTACATTATATGCTGCACAAAATGGAAGAAACTTCTTCACTGATTCGGAAGAAATGATGGCTTTCCTTGGAATCATACACATCATGTCGGTAAACAAATTGCCCTCAATCGACATTTATTGGTAGTGCGATTCTTTTGTTGGAAACGATGGAATAAAGCATGTTATGCCTCGCAAACGCTTTCAGGATATTCTGCAAAATCTGCACTTTATAAACAATGACACAGCTGACAAAACTGATCAAGGTAACAAGATACACTTAATTATTGAATTACTAAACAATCCGTTCAGAGAAGCTGCTTCTGACTCGGCGGGGCAGTGTGTTGATAAACACATGACAAAGTTTATGAGTAAAACTCCAATGAAGCAGTACATCAAGAGCAAGCTATCAAGTGGGGCTTCAAGTGGTGGTGTAGATGTGATGGTATGACCGGATATCTATCCGAGTTAATATCGGAAATCAAAGGTGCTTTATTACTTGCACTTATTTTTCGATTTGACGGATATTGCTTGCGTCAACAGCTTTATTGAATTTAATATGTTGAATCGGTGTCAACTAACATTGTTAGATTTTAAAATCGTTGTTGCCCAGTTTTTGATCTGTAGATTCAGCAGTCACCAAAGAAACTGCCACGCATCAAGACCATCACGACGCTCCGCTGCTTTGGCAAAGCCTTTTACAGCACTCCAGCACCTTTCTGAGTTTCTGAACACGTCTTTGGTGTCATTACTGTGCCGATGAGACCAAAGAATCAAGTACCTTTGCAAGGTGTGAAAATTGTGGCGTGGCACTTTGTATGACAAAGGAACGAAACCGTTTTTGTATTTCATACCATATGAGAGTTTTCAAGTGCTGCTTATAATATTGGTAATGCAGTTGATCGTACCTCATTGATTGCGTCGGTTATGTTAAAAAATTATATTTTGAAAAAACTTTGATGCAAAATGATGGTAGTTTATTCATATCCGTCATTCCCTGAACCTTCCCTGAATTTCCCAAAGAAAATCCAGTTAGGATAAATGACTGAAGAACTTATGAAAGCAGGTAGGTATGATTTAAAGATTGAGAGATTAAGAAAATGTAAACATGAAGAAAAAGAGTAGAAGAATATCTGCAAATGGTTGCAAAACCTACATTTTTTTTCTGTTACCTTCCACGTAATTTCAAATATTGCACATTTATGAATCTTGTAATATTAGGAACCATAAGCAACAGTACCCTCTCCATACCACAGGGACACCATTGCCTCTAGCCATGAGTGTAAAGGGTGTAAGGCAATATTTATATGCCTCACGTGGAAGTTACAAGGAATCATTTATATGCCTTAAGTTTTTGTTTTGTTTATTTCTTATAGTCTATCAATCCTTACTAGTCAGTACACTTTGTCTACCACAGGGACACTGGTGTCCCGCTCTGTATCTCGGTAACCATGCATGCATAGTAAAATGGACCAACTTATTTTAAGTAAGCATTAGAAATTGTCCAAAAAACCCCAAGACCGTCTATTTTGCATTGCCCAATTCCTTATGGTAGTCAAAGGGTTAAAGTCTCGGTGATTTTATGTACAGGGATCCTAGTCGTAGATCAATGAGTGGAGTGATAAAGGAGTTGGTTAGAGAAATATCGTCCTTGGATGATGTAGAAGTTTGGTATAAAAATTTCACTATTGGATGATTTATTGGAGTAAAGTAAGATTTAGATATAGAGATTCCACACGTTGAATAATACGGTGGAGTGATGTTTAAATTGGTTGTTATAATCGCACCCTTGAATGATGTAATCAAGTGATGTAAGAGTTAGGTATAAAGATCCAATCCTTGAATGATGTAATGGAGTGATGTAAGAGTTAGGTATAAAGATCCAATCCTTGAATGATGTAATGGAGTGATGTAAGAGTTAGCTATAGAGATCCCACCCTTGGATAATGTAGTGGAGTGATGTAAGAGTTATAGAGATCCAATCTTTGAATGATGTTATGGAGTGGTGTAGNAAATATTTCAAATTTCAATATTTAATCTATTTTTGTTGATGAGATAAATCAATTTTTTTACTGTAGAACACCAGTGTCTCTGTGGTAGACAAGGGTATACAATATGCCTGCACACTGTGTAGCGAGTAGTACTTATACAGATCTTCCTATGAATACTTGTTGCATGGTTATAATGTTACATGAGTCACACAATACTCTTACTGTTATCAAGCTACATAAATGCTGTATCTTGAGTAATAATGATATCATAAACAATATGCTTATTCAAACTGAGAGTGATGCAAATAGCAAGCAAGTTGAGCGGTTAAGCAAACAGTAAGATTGGTTGTATGTCTCTTTACATCTTATATCCTGCTGAACTGCTGTATTGACCAGATAGTAGTCATGGATAGTCAAAGGAAAAAATATGTGCGCATTGAGCAGAGAATTTTAAGTGATGATGTTTTCGCATTATTGACTAAGAGGATGATGTGGACAATTCGTTGGAGGATTCTGATACAGAATTTGTTTCGGATGAATCACTACGCGGAAAACCTGAAGACGATTCACATGAACTCACCACTCCAGATGTACATATACACATCGCTGGTAGCAGCCATATCAAAACTGACGAACCTCCTTCCAGAAAACTTAAAGATGGCATTCAAGCCAATAAATGGAAACGTCAGAGTAAAAAACACAAGCGAAATGAGTGCACTCTTGAAATGGCTTTTTTCCTAGAATTCCTTGAAAACTCAACAGCATTTGATGTTTTTTCCAAAGTGATAAACCTGGAGAACTTAGTAAATCTACTTTTGGTACAGTCTACATTATATGCTGCACAAAATGGAAGAAACTTCTTCACTGATTCGGAAGAAATGATGGCTTTCCTTGGAATCATACACATCATGTCGGTAAACAAATTGCCCTCAATCGACATTTATTGGTAGTGCGATTCTTTTGTTGGAAACGATGGAATAAAGCATGTTATGCCTCGCAAACGCTTTCAGGATATTCGGCAAAATCTGCACTTTATAAACAATGACACAGCTGACAAAACTGATCAAGGTAACAAGATACACTTAATTATTGAATTACTAAACAATCCGTTCAGAGAAGCTGCTTCTGACTCGGCGGGGCAGTGTGTTGATAAACACATGACAAAGTTTATGAGTAAAACTCCAATGAAGCAGTACATCAAGAGCAAGCTATCAAGTGGGGCTTCAAGTGGTGGTGTAGATGTGATGGTATGACCGGATATCTATCCGAGTTAATATCGGAAATCAAAGGTGCTTTATTACTTGCACTTATTTTTCGATTTGACGGATATTGCTTGCGTCAACAGCTTTATTGAATTTAATATGTTGAATCGGTGTCAACTAACATTGTTAGATTTTAAAATCGTTGTTGCCCAGTTTTTGATCTGTAGATTCAGCAGTCACCAAAGAAACTGCCACGCATCAAGACCATCACGACGCTCCGCTGCTTTGGCAAAGCCTTTTACAGCACTCCAGCACCTTTCTGAGTTTCTGAACACGTCTTTGGTGTCATTACTGTGCCGATGAGACCAAAGAATCAAGTACCTTTGCAAGGTGTGAAAATTGTGGCGTGGCACTTTGTATGACAAAGGAACGAAACCGTTTTTGTATTTCATACCATATGAGAGTTTTCAAGTGCTGCTTATAATATTGGTAATGCAGTTGATCGTACCTCATTGATTGCGTCGGTTATGTTAAAAAATTATATTTTGAAAAAACTTTGATGCAAAATGATGGTAGTTTATTCATATCCGTCATTCCCTGAACCTTCCCTGAATTTCCCAAAGAAAATCCAGTTAGGATAAATGACTGAAGAACTTATGAAAGCAGGTAGGTATGATTTAAAGATTGAGAGATTAAATATAAAGATCCAATCCTTAAATTATGTAATGGAGTGATGTAAGAGTTAGCTATAGAGATCCAATCCTTGAATGATGTAATGGAGTGATGTAGGAGTTTTGTATAATTGTCACACCCCTGAATGATGTAGTGGAGTGATGTAAGAGTTAAGTATAAAGATCCAATCCTTGAATGATGTAATGGAGTGATGTAAGAGTTAGCTATAGAGATCCAATTCTTGAATGATGTAATGGAGTGATGTAAGAGTTAGCTATAGAGATCCAATACTTGAATGATGTAATGGAGTGATGTAGGAGTTAGGTATAATTGTCACCCTGGATGGTGTAGTGGAGTGATGTAAGAGTTAGGTATAAAGATATAATTAATTGTGCATAATTGTGGATAATTGAGTTTGTTGCTGTGTTTCAAGGAATTTAGTAGCTAAATCCATGAATGTAAACTAAAAATTGAACCAGACTGTGCATCTGAGGTGGGTAAAATGAAACTGAAATACTGAGATTTGATGAAAGGAAGTAGACTGGAAGTAGACTTGCGTTGGGCTGAGTTACAATTAATTATTGGTTCCATTTAAATGTTACAGTGAAAAAAAGCCTATTCTGTATTAGACCTAGCCGAGTGCATTGTAAGGCAGGGTGTTGGTTGCTTTTGTTAATAATGTGATCAATCTCTACAAGTTGCCGTAACGATGTTAATCCAGGTGAAATAAAATTTATCAGCATTGAAAGTAGATAGGATGCTGAGATTGTGATTGACACAATTAGTCTTGTTCATTTCCATTATTTTTCTTGTCCCTTAGGGTCCAATCATATTTTACCATGCTTCAGTTTCAGAGCCAATTCTTATGTTGTATTCGCCAAGAAAAATCCCACTTTCTCCTCACAGGCGTCTACCTATAGTGTCTTTTAAGAGACAGTAGAAGTCATCCTCGCTATCCGCACTGGTGAATAATGTAACGGGGTAGCTCGATATTCTGGATTGCTGCCTTCTTCAGCCCAAGAAGGAGGAACTAAGCCTGGAACATTCATACCGAAATAAATTAACAATGAAGAGACGAGACGTAGTGGAAATATTATAGACGATGTAATGAGGTACAGCTGTAAATCTGGTAAAGTTGCCTAGTCTGCTAAAAAATAGCGAAGAATGTCAAAGTATATAAAAAACAAGAAGGAACTATAATCAAATGATTTAATCAATATGGTGTGATTTGCAAAAAGGAACTACAGAGAGAAAAGATTATGAATTACAAAACAATTCATTTTAGTGACCTAAACCATTGCTGATCATAACGATTGTCATTATTCTAACAACTGTAGATAGCAAAAAAGAGAAAGTTGACAATAAAAGATAAAGACAACAATTTTAATAATTTCAATGCAAATAATAACAATAATAATAATAATATGCATCATGATGATTACATTGATAAGTATGGTAAAAATGTGTAATTGTTTTGCATAATTTTGCTTTTTGATTTCACTTCAAATTTTCTCTTCATATTTTCTTATTTTTTTCTCTCTCTTTTGACTACATATATATATAGAGAGAGCTACTAAGAATAGTTGGGAAAAAGAGTAACTACGGATGATTTTGACAGCATGAACTGTTCGTGAATTGTAGTAATATGCCAGGCAATGAATTAAAACGTTTCGGTTAACTCTCATGATGAATTCTCAATGAAATAATGCACTATTATTGTGTTACTGTAGGACGTCACTTTGCTTCACCATACAAGAGGCCTTGGTGCAATGGTTAGTGTGGTTTCACCGTAAGTAAGAGGTTTTACTTTGCATTTTCTGAGCGGGCAAGAGGAGTTTAAAACTTTACAAAAGAAAAAGCCATTCGTTGATGTCAAAAAGGAATTCACCCAATAAATTCATCACAGCCACAACAAAGTCCCTCTGAAAGGCATTGTCTGATCAGAGTTACTGGAGAAGATAACGTTAAAATTAAAACAAAACAAGACATTCTCTACAAAAAGACATTTACAAATTTTGGCATTTACGTTTGTCTGAAACTATAGGAAACTTTGGCATCAAATTCTTGTGTGGTAGGACCATCGTTTTTTAATAATTTATAGAAAGGGTAATGTCAAGCTTTTGGTATTAAACTTTGAAGAAAAGAAAGAAGAAATGTTTCCATACTATTGCAATACAAAAACTGTTGTGCTGTATCCCCTAAAGCTCTCTTTTCCACCACTCATGCCCAGAAATAGTAAAAATGTAAAAATCTGCTTAAAGGGTGAAAATCTAATATTCAACACAGTATATAAAATTGCCCTTGTATTGGAGTGGTGTCTTTTCCAACTATTGTACTTGTTAATACCAACAAAAGAGCATTCAAAACGTTATTGGGTTTGAATAACTAGGTGATATCTGTATAATAAATATTTAAAAAATTAATATTATATAATTACAAATATACAATATATAAAAATATTGACCAGATATTTCTTTCTTGGCTGACAGTGTTGCAGAATGCCAACTAGATATCGGCACTTAAATATGAAAACAATTCATTGAGGTTGTGTGCCAATTACATGATCTTTCTGTTCCATGATAATTATGAAATAAAATATAGAGTGAATATAACATACATCATTATTTTTTTAACCTCTATAAATAACATATATACGTTTTGAAAAAATACCATTTAAGTGTAGCTGTCAACGCTATTATCGTCACCATAATACTGCAATTATAACCAACTAGATTAGATCTGCTATTAATATCCTCTGAGTACATTTCCAGACTCGAAGTTGACATTGCAAGGTCTGATGACACAAAGACGTTTCCATTAAGTCAAGAAGTAGAGAAAAATATTGCTTGTTAAAAATGACAATTATTTCATTATAAATTGCTTAAACAATCACAAAGAACACATAGTACAGAAAGTTTTGCATTGTGCAAAGTTAAATTAAATGGATGATTACTTTGAGGTTTAATATCTATACAAAATTATAACAAAAATTAGAATTACCGAGTCAATAAGTCATGATCTGTCTAATAAATCTCCTGCGATATATCTTTTATTTTTCACTTTTGATGAAAACAAACATAAAAGCGCCGAGTATTATAGTCGGAATTAAAATTTAATAACTGTAGTAATAAAGACAACCTTTTTTCTGTTTATTAATTTAAAAATTAAATTTGGTCACCAAATTTTGATTTCAAGTGACGAAGTATCCACCAGAATTTACATTATGTTTCAGCTCAGCAATTATTACTTTATTTTTTTGTAGATTACGATGTATTATCCTTCACAGTTAAAAGTAATGATATAGAATTCTTATATTTCATTACTTGAAGAATTTCATTTCAATATCCTGTAAGTCTTTCAATAACAACAAAAACCTCAAAAAGGAAGCAAAATTCACCAATATTTAAAAATGAATGATTTCATAATTAATTTGGCGATCAACTTGTCTAAATAATCAATAGTGGTATTTTAGGAAAAATGGTATTTTGATTTTCCTAAATCAATTAATTGCACTTTCTAAATGACAACTATTTTTAATTGATGGGTGTCTGGGCATGTTATTCCTGCAATCTCATGAGAAATAAATAAAACCTTATACATATCGCAAAACATTAAATATTAACAGCTTGATTCAAATTTTTAACTTTCTGAAATATTTTCCTGGGTTTTTTATATTTGTCATTGTTTCAAGACAGAAATTTCATAAATACAGAAAATAACACTAGTTTTTCTACCTTGTGAGGAGAGGGACAACAAAGATTTATATACAAAGCGCAAAGGAATATTTTTTTTTAAAAAAAACCACATTCCAGTCACCCCATGTTCTTTGAAGGAATTTATTTGTAAAAACAATACAATGCTACTGCTTGTCATATCAAGCAAAATCAGAAAGCATAGCTGAGCTCTTCTTCATCAAGAAATTGAAGACAAGAAGTGTCTCTTCAAGTACCTTTGAATACTTGTGATACCAAAAGAATATTTTAACTAGAATAAATAATAAGAATGTAGTACCATAAAGAGAAAATACAACTCTTCTTTCTGCTTGGTCATTGTTTACATAGTAAAATAGTTTGTTACAAATATCAAAATAGAATAGTTAATGGGTTTCAAAACTATATCACAAGACCAATTAGTTAACAAAAAAGGAGACATAAAAATAATAATAATAATAATAATAATAATAATAATAATAATGAGATTGAAAGCATGGCGTTATAAGTGGAAAGGCAGTCGTCAGGGTATAGACACCAAAAAACATGGAGTTTAAATGAAAAAGGTTTTTCTAATATAAAACCAAACACGTCATTCTAAATATCAGGATTTGCTTGCAGATGTCTGGGCTCTGATTTTTGGTAAATTCTCTTAAGGTAATGGATGGGACTAGGCTTATGCATGTACTATAGCTAAAACAATTTCAATGTGTTTGTTATGATCTCAAAAACATTGGTTTTCATAATGCTCTAAAACTGTTGATTGTGTAAATGGGAAAAGGAAAATCCTCAGTCGAAGAGATTTAACAGGTTGAATTTCGAAAAAAATATAGCAGGATTTTATAGGTGTCATTTACTTTAATTCCAATAGTTACTTACAAATCAAGGTTTACCAATAAAAAAGACTGTCTAATTAGAATAGTGAAGTCAGCACAAAAAAACATATCTGTAATAAAATTTTAAAAATTGCAAAATGCATTTTGTTTTTTGCTTTCTTTTCTTTTCCTTGTAGCCACATCTTAACAACAACAAATGGATATTGAATTGACTTATTATTTCATTAGTGATGTGAAAGGATTTAATGTATCTCCTGAACAATAAGAGAAACCAACAAATGGAATCCATAGAATCTTCTTAGAATCCATCGCACCTATAACAACAGAAATCACTTTAACCTTCTTTAACTTCCATAACTGTGCAATTTCATCCTTCAATGGTTGGTATTTCTCAATCTTTTTCGTTTCCTTCACGTTTACTCTTTTGTCCCCAGGAATGGCGATGTCTATTATTTTAGGTTCTTTTGTTATTATTATTATTATTATTATT
>RDPX01000412.1:30707-43515 GCA_003991215.1 Morbakka virulenta
TAAATTAACTTGAAAGCAGGCAGCAACAAGCCACCAGAGGTTTCAAGTTTACTTTTCCAGTGTCTTACGACGACAGTACCTTTCTTAGGATACATACTGATCCTAACAATGCTGTTTTTTGTACAACTTCCATTTTGATGTTTTCATCGCAATCCTTCAACTGTGATTCAAGTTTCTTACTAACCATTCCCATCGCACCTATAACAACAGGAATCACTTTAACCTTCTTTAGCTTCCATAACCGTGCAATTTCATCCTTCAATGGTTGGTATTTCTCAATCTTTTCCGTTTCCTTCACGTTTACCCTTTTGTTCCCAGGAATGCCAATGTCTATTATTTTAGCTTCTTTTGTTATTATTATTATTATTATTATTATTATTATTATTATTATTTTCTGTTAAGATTTCTGGTCAAAAATTATCAAAAAGCTATATTTGTCAATTTAAGCATTGGCGCTATAGGAGCAATCGGAAAGAATACACATTCGGTAGCGAAGATGTTAGCGGAAATAAGTTACGATAAAAGCGAAATCTCATATATCATAAAGAAAATCATATGTGTGGTAATTCGAACCACATATTACATATTCTGTCAACGTAGTAAGACATGGGATCAGCCTCCCCTCCTTTATTGGTGACTACGTTACTCTGTGTGTCCTTGATACCATGCCTTGATAGTGAGTGGTATTTCTTAGGGTAATGATGTAATGTATACAGGGCATACAATTGTATTAAGTGATAACATGGAAAAATATACGCTTGAAGTTTAAAATTATTATTACTATTATTATTATTATTACAAATTATTATTATTATTATTACTATTACAAATTATTATTATTATTATTATTATTATTAATATTAATACTAAAAAGTTCTGTTATTAAGATAATTTACTGTTTGTAATGTATTTAATTCTAAGGTCAACTGTTTTTCCTTGGCCTAACCCTTTTCTCTCTCTCTTCTATTTTCACTGTTCTGCACTTAGCTGTTTTATGCCTTGTGTGGTTCTTAACCATGAAAACAATCAGGCCAGCCAATGTAAAATAAATTGGTTATTGAGAACCTTCATATCGTATCGTAATAGCTGAAAAATGAAAGGATGAGTTGAAAAATTATTATATTTAAACTGCTTTGAGCTCAGGCAGCCTTAAAAGGGAGTTTTATCAACGTACTATATAACGTATATATAACGTACTTGTAATAGAGGATCAATTGCGTCATTCTTCCTTTCTAACATTTGAGCATCTTTCTTAGAATCCTTGCTGTCCTAATACGGTTGAGGAGTTACAATAATATTACTCTGATCTTAATCCCAATGTTTTTTCCTATTCTTCTATCCTGTTGATCACTGTTCCGTGTGTACCTGGTACAACATGTATCACTTTAACATACGTCATTCCCTATAGCATTCACCCTTCATTTTCTAGTATTTTTCTATCAACAACTGTATCAGATCTTCTCCTTTCAATAGAAATATCAGATTGAATATTCATATCTTCTTATATTCTTCTTACCCCACAATATTCTCGCACCCTCTAATTTTACGCTCCCTTTTCGGTATCTGTCCATGCCATTTCTAAATTTTGCTTTCATTGTACTGGTGACAAAGCTTTCAGTGAAACCATCTTACAATATTGTCATGTCTTCTTTTACATTCTTTCTGGTTCCGGATTTTGCACTCGTTTAGTATATGGACCATGATTTCATTTTTCTATCTCTACAGTCTATAAAGTGAAGAATCAACAGTTATGTCAACAGTAAACTTCAGCTAGTTTGTTCTAAGGGCCTGTCCTTTTCTAGCAAAAATCACTCTTGTCTTCAAATTATTTTCGTTATTGACTCCCGTGTTATCTCCTTGTTCATTGTATCAGGCATTTCTCTCAGGAATTGGCTAGATTTTATCTTTCTTTCTCTTTTCATCTAAATAGAGTGGCATTTTTTCTTTTTAGTATAACTTCGTCTTTTTCCTTTGCTTCCTTGTTATTCACAATGTTGGCCTTCCTTACAGCTGTTATCAGTTATCTCTATGTTTATTTTGTCTTGACACAAGCTTAAAAATTAAGCAAGCCTCTTCCTTGTATCTGTTGTATCAAATACATTCCGTTTATATCATTCTGGTTTTATTTTGTAGCGTCTCAAATATTTTGTTTTCAATTCTATCATCCCAGTACTAAACCTATGTACTGAAACTCCCTTTTAATTACCATAACCTTACCACTTAACTTGAACTTCACCACCAATTTAAAACTGCGCTTATCTTTTAATTTTTCGGGGTGCTTACGAATAACAGTAAAATGTTTCTATCCTGTATAAAGAATCTTATTAAATAAAGAAATAAAATTCTCTGTAACCAAACCTTTCATTTGTTTCTCCTTCAGTTGATCAGTTTTTAAAAAGCAGAAGTACTGGTAACCAACATAATCCATCTCCTTCATCACTTTCCTGTCTGGTAGTACTATGCTTTCCACTGCAATTACGTTACTCTGCTTCAGTATTAACTTTCCAAGCTTTTTTATCCCAACTTCCATTACTGTCTTCATATTGAACGAATCCACTGTCTACCAGTAAGTCAATTAATTCAAAAGATTCCTCAAAAAGCTTTAAGACCTCTTTGACACTAGCACGTGAACCTCAATCTCACTTTCTCAAGTTTTGACCTTCTTCAAAACACTTCAAAAATAGCCCAAAACTAAGTGAAGTGTTATCATGTACTCTGCAGAAAGCAATTGTAAAAGAGTATGCACTTGGAATGTTCCTCTACCAATGTCAATAATTCCCAGTGTTTATCGACATGATGTCAATTCAGTCTTCCAGCTTCTCATAGTACTTATCAAAAACTGTACCACGTTAACTGCAATTTCAACCTGTTCTAGACATTCAACGATTCAGCTACATGATAACATGTTACGTGCTTGTTGAAAGTCAATCCAGGCCATGGGAAAATTTGTGTGTCATCTTCTGGAATCCTTATGGGTTACTTGATCTTGTATCCCCTGCTACTCTCGTTACTCTCATTTGACTCCTCTAGGAACATGTTATTCTTCTCCAAGTGTTTAAACATTGCTTTAGCTGTGACACCTGCCATAACCTTTCCTAGGAAAGGGAGGTCGGATATTGGCCTACATTTTTCAACACTATTCCACTTACTGGCACCTTTCAATGATAGAAATTTCCTTCAAAATGTATTTGTACTGTTCAAAATCTTATTTGTTCTGCAATTGTACTATGAAGAGCTACTAGCTTTTTCAACTAAGAGCCTTACAAGTCATTCTTGACAGGCACTTTTTAATTAGGTATCTTTTGACATCAGCCAGATACCATATCTGTCTTTGCCTGATATCTTTAATGTCATTTTGAATGTTATCCAGCTATTTTTCTCTTGTATTCTGCTCTTTCCTTCCTCTCCAGATGTCACTCCAATCCACTTGTTTACCTCAGAATCTAAAATAAATTTTCATTTCTGACTGTGCCTCCGCTTTCAAAATTGTCTGTTCGTTCTGACATCTAATCTCCCATGCTTCCCTAACCATTGGTTTGTTGCTGTTGCCAAATAACATGCACCTCTTACACTTATCTCATTGTATACGTTTTTAAACCTTCTCTAACCTCTTCCTCCCTCTTTCTGTTTCTATCTCTGTATAGTCTTTCATCGCTAGCCTGCTTCCCGTGGCTGCTGGCATCCCTAGGCACATCTTTCACTATTTTATCCCAAAGATTCTATATTGCTTTTTCCACGTCGAAAAACATTCATGATATAACCTGCCACTGGGACCACTCTTGAATCAATCAATGGCTTGCATGAGATGTTTATCATTTAAATTTCATTTTACCAGTTGTCTTGTCCTCTTTCGTACCTTTTTCTTCATTCTTTCCATAACCATTTTCACATCTATTTTATCACATTTTTCATCTCCTTAGAGCTTGTAGGCTTACTTTTCATCTGGATCAACTGTTTCTTCCAGTTTCTTACACTACTGTCAATTTTTCTCCTTTCACCATCTTACAGTCCCTGAAGATCACATCTGCAAATTTCTTTACTCTCCTGCTCCTGTAACCATACTAGCTTTACGATTGTCTCCTTTACTACTTCCAGCTTTCTATGTCTTTTCTGGTACACCTTTAGGTCATTAATGAATAGGCTATAGGTCCTCCTGATGGTTCATTCTCCTGGTGCTCCTATTCGATATCCTTCTGTCTCCTCTAATAACATTGAGCTTAGTACCTCTGTCAAACAAAATCCCATTGGTGAGTAACAGCCTCCTCTTAGGAAACCCTTTTTTGTTGTTTTTCCATCACTTTTATCTTTCCACTGCCATTAATTTCCAATCGTGTACTCCATCTTTTCATCATTTCGTTCAAGAGTTCTAAAATTTTATCTGGTATTTCCATTTATCTACAAGCTCTCTCCATCCAATCATGTCTGACCATGTCATACAGTTTTTGGTAGTTATAGAATGCCACTTTCAATCTTCTTTTCTTTCACCTCACTTCACCCGTTATGGCTTTATTTACAAACAACTGATCCACTGTTCCAAACACTCCCGAGCACATACCCAGCTGACCTTTGTCCCAAATTTCATGTGTGGTTAAATGCTCTTTCATGTAATTGGCTACCAGATCTGTAAAAATTTACTGACAGGTGTTCAAACATGTTAATGGTCGATAGTCTTTTAACCTATCCAAATTTATTGTCTTTGGAAATAGCACTGTCCTTCTACCAATCATCCATTTAGCATTTCCTACGGGGCTTCAATCAATTTATTCATACATTTCAGCACTGATTTTTTAGCAGCAATAAACGTATTCCACCCGTAGTTTTGTATAGCATCAATACCCAGTGTCAATCAGTTCTTTCTTTTTCTTTCTATTTCATCTAAACCTTTCTCAGTAATTTCTAATTCATTCATCTCGTTCACTTTTTCTCTAATATTCTGTGCCACTCTGTTCATCCATTCCTTGTAAGGTATCACATTTTCATCTTCCCATATACCAGCTCCAAACTGCACAAGCTCCTGCATTTCTGGAACATTTCCTTTTCTTTGTTGATCTGATTCAATACCTGTGTAAAATCATCTTGGATCCTCTCTAAAAGTGCTACTATCCATTTTGCTATCTTTTTCTTTGCTTCTTTCTAACTTTACTTTCAAATACCTTAACTTTTTCAGCCATTTCTCTTTCTCCTTCAGTAGTTGTTATTCTTCAATCACTTAAGTCTGGACTAATTCTTTCAATTTTCCAAGGATTTTCATTTCTTTTCTTTTAGCTTTTTGCCTGGTCGGAGGAAGATCGAGATGAACCTTCATGCGTGGTGTCAAGCAACCGATTCGTCGAGCGAAGCACCCGGTTTCCTCTGTTACGGTCTCGTCTGTCTGCACCCCGCAAGCAGAAGTGACTCAACTGATACATCTCGTTGGTGGCAGGAAGGGCATCCGGCCGTAAAAACTTTGCCAAACTGCAGTGATGCGGATTCACACAGAGCAGAAGAATACGGATAGGGCGTACTCCACTTCAAACGACGCGCAGTCTGATCGTTGTGAGGCTGTGAGAAGAGGGTTACGGCTACCGCACGAAGAGCGAGTGCGGCTAAAGAAGCTAGCTCAGCGAAGGCGAATGAGGAGGGAAAAGGAGGAGCGAGAGTTAGTGGTTGGGACTTTGAACGTTGGCACAATGACCGGGAAAGGAATGGAGATTGTGGACATGATGCGAAGGAGGAGAATCAACGTGCTATGTGTTCAGGAAACGAAGTGGAAAGGGGAGAAGGCACGAGAGCTGGGAGACGGATACAAGCTCTTCTACTACGGAACGGATGCAAAGCGAAACGGAGTTGGAATTGTGTTAGACCCTGATCTGAAGAAGAGCGTTCTATCGGTTGAAAGAAAGTCGGACAGACAAATCTGGATTAAGTTGGCCCTCGGAAAGGTGGTGGTGAACATCGCGAGTGTTTATGCGCCCCAAGTTGGATGCGACGAGCAGGAAAAGGAGGACTTTTGGATCCAGCTGGAAGAGAGTGCTACGAGAATACCGGAAACGGAGCAGATGTGGATTGGTGGAGACCTAAATGGACATGTTGGTGGAGACAACACCGGAAAGGAGGCGTTTATGGGCAGACATGGTTACGGTGTGGCGAATGAGCAAGGCGAGCGGATTACCAACATGGCAGGAGCAGTTGGCATGGCAATCATCAACACGTTTTTCGAAAAGCGCACGTCACAGCGGGTCACGTACACGAGTGGCGGAAACAACACGCAGGTTGACTACGTGTTATGCAGGAGGACGATGTTGAAACATGTGGCCGACTGTAAGGTATTCCCAGGAGAGTGTGTAGCCAAGCAGCACAAACCGGTCATCTGCAAAGCGACGGTAAAGGGCAAACAGCAAGCGAAGAGAGCAGCGACCCGGAGAACCAGATGGTGGAAGCTGGATGATGAAGCACTCAGGGAAGAGTTTGCGGAGAAGGTGAAACAGCGGATTCAGGGTAGCGAACCGACTTGGCAGGTCATGAGTAAAGCGGTGAGGGACGTAGCAAAGGAGACCTTAGGCCAAACATCAGGCAAGGCAAAGGAGAATCGAGAAACGTGGTGGTGGGATGCAGAGGTCCAGGAGGCGATTGCCCAGAAGAAGGATAAGAAGAAGGCGAGAGACCTAGAGAGGACGGAAGAAAGTATCCAGGCTTACAAAGAAGCGAACAAGACGGCAAAACGTGAAGTCGCGAAGGCAAAATCTAGAGCATACAAGGATTTGTACGACAGTTTGGACGGTCAGGATGGTCTAAGAAAAGCGATCCGAATAGCGAAGATCAAGAACAAGAATTCAGCAGACGTGTTGCAGGCGAAACTCATCAAAGACCGAGAGGGAAGGACGTTAACAGAGGACAGCGACATCAGGAAGCGATGGAGAGAGTACTTTGAAGAACTGCTGAACGTTGAGAACGATCGGACACCTAGATTTGTGGAACCAATTCCAGATGCAGGAATCCAGCCCGTCACCAGACAGGAAGTTATCCAAGCTCTTGGAAAAATGAAGCGCGGAAAAGCTGTTGGACCTGATGGTATCCCAGCGGAAGCGTGGAAGTGCCTAGGAGAGACGGGGATAAGTTTCTTGGTCAACCATTTCAACGACATTGTTCAAACGAACAAAATGCCGGACGACTGGAGAAGCAGCATATTGGTTCCGCTTTACAAGGAGAAAGGCGATGTCCAAGACTGCGGTAACTACCGAGGCATAAAATTGACCTCACACACCATGAAGATCTGGGAGAGGGTAGTTGAAGGGAGGTTGAGAGATATGGTAGACATCGGAGAGGAGCAGTTCGGATTTATGCCTGGCAAAAGCACCACGGACGCTATCTTCGCTCTTCGACAGCTTATGGAGAAGTATAGAGAAGGACAGCTGCCTCTACATTGCGTCTTCATCGATCTGGAAAAGGCATACGATCGGGTACCGAGAGAGGAAGTATGGAACTGTCTGCGGCTGAGGGGCGTCACAGAAAGCTACGTCAGGCTCATTCAGGATATGTACGAGGGCAGCCAAACACAGGTTAGAGGTGCTGATGGAATGGGCGAACCTTTTGCTGTCACGGTGGGCCTTCACCAAGGATCGGCATTGAGTCCGCTTCTTTTCATCATCATTATGGACTGTCTGACAGAAGGAGTGAGACGAGAGAGTCCTTGGGACATGATGTTCGCTGATGATGTAGTTTCGTGCACGGAAACGAAGCTGGAAGCAGAAGAAGAGCTAGAGCAGTGGCGAGAGGCGTTAGAAGTGAGAGGAATGAAGGTTAGCAGGAAGAAGACTGAGTATCTGTGCACGGCCGATGAAGGCAATGAGACCATCAAACTACAGGGTGAGGACGTTCCAAGAGCGACAGCGTTCAAGTACCTCGGCTCAACCGTGCAAGCAGATGGCGGAAGCGAGAGGAATACCGAGAAGCGTATTCAAAGCGGCTGGAACAGCTGGAGGAAGATTACCGGGGTTCTATGCGACAGGAAAGTACCGGAGAAAGTCAAGGGAAAGATGTACAGAACGATAGTACGACCAGCATTGCTCTATGGGATGGAAGCGGTGGCTATGACGAAGACCCAGGAAAGGAAGATGGAGGTGGCAGAAATGAAGATGCTGCGATTCTCGTTGGGAGTGAGAAGATTGGACTGTATCAGAAACGAGGTGATTAGATCAAGGTTGGGGGTAACAGAGTTGGGCATAAAGTTAAGGGAAGCGAGACTGCGTTGGTTGGGTCACTTGTGCCGAAGGAAAGACAGTTATGTTGGCAAACGGATGGGCAGTCTAGTGGTTGGAAAGAGGAAACGGGGAAGACCGAAAAGACGTTGGCGTGACAACATCCAGGACGATCTGAAAGAGATTGGTGCGACTGAAGAGGACACGCAAGACAGGAGGGAATGGCGAATGCGAATCCGCACCGGTGACCCCATCTAAATGGGATTCAAGCCAGTGGAAGAGAGAGAGCTTTTTGCCTGGTCCTTCTATTGTCTTTATTGTTGTTCCTGTTGTTGTCTCTTTTCTCCGTTTTGTTTCATTTCTAGTATTTCCTAAATTGTTCTTGTCGTTCCATATATTGCATCAACCACCTTACAAATATATAATTATTTCTTCTAGGTATCTTGCCTTTTTTTGCTTGTCTTTTGCTATATCTTCTTTTCTCAGTGTTGCTTTATTTTCGTCAATCTCTCCTTTTCTTCAATTTTCTCTATTGCTGTAGCAGTTAGCTTGTGAATGTTGTTCAAAAAAATGAGCCCATTTATCATACACCCTACAGTGAGCCGAGACAGTAACAACAACAGAATCACATGTCTCTTCTGTTTTATTTATAATGATAATGTCTGGCCTATGGGCTTCAATGACATCATCACGCTGCATGTTAAAGTCCCAAAGAATCTTTAGAGACTTGTTTTCAAACATTTGTTCTGGTTTATGGCTTTTCAACTTTTTCAAGGGCACATATTTTTCCAGAGTTTCCATGTGATTGATAGTTTCACTTCTTTCTCAACACATTTTTCACAATGGCTTGTCTAAATTATTGTCAATTTTATGCTTTATGTAATTTGTTCTTAATGCTTGTTTTTGTGCAGCACACACCAATCCCTCAGTTTCTACTCTCAGATCCTTTTAAATTAGCCAATCCAAGCTTTTTTCTTGTTCACTTAATCAGGCATATCTCTCACAAACTGCCTATATATGCTTTTATCCGTCCATTTCCTTTTGGTTTTAACGTTCCTTTTTCTCTTAAACTCTTTTTTGATACATCTATCAACTTCTTAGTAGATTCTTTGACATATATTCCCAGATTGTTTTCATTTGAACTAATACACAACTCTACACTTATCAGCCCCCTGCCACTTTCTCATCTAATTAAATACAATATGTCTACATCGCTTCTTGAATGCAGTGTCCAATACACTGTCAAAATGTTCCTTGTTTTCCTATCTATAACTTAAAATTCATTTTCCCTTCACCCTAGAATACAAGCTTCATATCTCAGTATTTTTACTGCTAAAGTATTAATTGCTGTTATCTTACTCCTTTCGTTTAATTAAGATTTCAAAATTAGACGCAGTCTCCTTTCGTATTCCTTAAACACTTTGTCCTTCATCTTATTTTGTTTAACTTTACCAGCTCAATTATGCCTAGGTATGTGTAGCCGTTTTCTTTTTCGTATTTCATCATTTTTCCAGAGAGAAATTCAATTCCATCAAAATAATTGATCCCCCCCAGGAGCAGCACCACCACACACACACACACACACACACACACACTTTTCTACATGACCACTCCACATTTCTTAACTCCATATTCCATCCCTGTATCTTGAACTAAATACATGGACACTATCTATCGACGAGCCTAACTGACGTCCATTCTTGCTGAAAAGCTCAAGATCATTCATAAAAAGTACGTGATGAAGTTTTAATTTTTCCTTCCCCATTCATATTAAGCATTTAAGCATTGGCTTTGTGCAATAGCAGTAATAAGGGTATCATACTGATTAAAAAAAGGACTGGCAAAGGGGAATCTTCCAAGGTGACTTTTACCTTGGAAGACTCCCCTCTATACATTAACATTACCTAAAACTTGCACATCTTAGGTAAATGATAGTTTCCATTTTTTTGCCTCATACTATTTTGCAGTAGTTTGTTTACATTATCTGCAATAACAAACATTTCGAGACATTCAATACTTAATTTAACTATGTGGCACAAAATCATAGGTTTTTTCGTAATCGACCCATGTCATAGCAAGGTTGGTATGTATTTTTCACAGTCTTTTAGCACCGTCTAAAAACTTAATAGCTGGTCTTTGTCGTTCTGCTTTCTCCTTTATAACCTTTTTATTCCTTTGAGAAAAGGTTGTCTAATGGCATATTAGAAAAGATACTATCTGCAGTAACACCTGTCATTAATTTCCAAATTATTGGGAGGCAAGTTACAGGTCGATAATTATCGACTGAATTGTCTTTTGATAAGTCTTTTAGGAAAAGGACTGTTCACCCAAATGTGAACCACGCGGGTGTCTCACTTAATCCTCATAGCGTATCATCCACTTGATCTGCTGTCCTTTAATGTAATCTAATAAATTTCTTTTTATTTCTTTTCTAATTCTGTTTTATTACATTTTCTTTAATGCTGACTAGTGCTTCCATTTTGACCTCGCGTATTTCCTTTTTCTGTTTTTAAGCTATAAGAGTTCTTGTTGTATCCTTTCTTCATAGAGCATATATCACTCCAGAATCCTTTACCCTCTTCAGCATCAGGTACCTTGTTACTTCTGTTTTCACCATTCAGTTCATTATAAAACCTCTGAAACCTATACGTCTGTCTTACGTGAAGAAAACCAGTGAACAACTAAGACGAACTCTCCAACAACACAACATTCAGTGTTCCTTCTTCACTACATCCACCATAAGGAAGATTCTGTCCAAACAAAAGGACCCAGTCCCATTTGGAGAGAGGAACAACGTAGTGTACAGACTAAATGTAAGGAGTGTTCTGCCTCTTATGGAACGTTGTTTCCATCTGGGAAAGAGTTCAGTTTTGACATCGGCAATAATCACGTGAGGGATACAGTAATGAATGTCTTGGAGGAAACCAAAAGTAAAACAGGCATTCTTTCCCTACAGCCAAGACACAACATTTTCATTACTAAGATTTACATATACTGAGCCAACACTAGTCATCCAAGGTTTCCTTTTAAAAATTTGGGACTCAACCTCACTCTTCTTTTGGCATTTTATCAACAGTGCAATTATTCAGTCCAACTAATATTCCTATCATCAAAAGACAAAAATGTGGGATTTTTGTGCGTAGATCTCTACAAAAAATGTGTTTCTTGGGAAATGTAAGTGGGTTTGGATGAACAATCTCATTTTTTCAAACTTGGACAAATTTTTAAAACTACAAAAGCAGAACATAATCTTAAATTTGTCACTGTAAACTGTTAACCAAGATATATCAGTTGCTGGAAAAAGGTTGTAAAACTCTGCCCAAAAATCTATTCTGTTTTTTCAGAAGAGCATTGATACTCTCTCTCTCTCTCTCTCTCTCTCTCTCTCTCTCTCTCTCTGCCCACTAAGAAGAACTTGAAAACGTAGGAGTTTATTGCGAAAGAGCGCTGCTTCTTATGGCATTGAGATACACATACACAGCACCACATCCTTAAGAACGTTTTGGCTGCTGCCAAGGAATGAAGAGACACATAGTGAGATAGCAAGGTACTTAACTTAACTGTCTATCATATTCCATCAATCGTTTCTCCTTTTATTGAATTCTTTGAGGATATTCCCCGTCTACGATACATTTTTCACATGGACACAGCGACCGGAGCTAGTATTGATGCCGCCTTTGAAAATGTTTATAATTGAGCTGAGAGTGTGTTTTGAATCGAACCTTATCCAATTGCACAAATAAAAAAAACATCTTTTACGAATACCTGAATAACTATGCGAAAGATAAAAGTAATGATGTAGATCTCATTTTTATTAAACCTTCATCTCTTCGTTTCTACAAAAAGATATGGACAATTTCAAAAATTAAATCATGATTATAAAAGAATTCTAACAAAAATTATAGAGACAGCTACCAGATGTTCCTATTATGGAGATGATACTTCTCACACTTCTCAGCAAAACTACTTTTCTTAGCATAAATGTAAGCTTTTTTTAATTCACCTGTCCTATAATTTACAGACCATCGCGAGAAATAGTAGTGGAATGTTTGAATGAAAACAGATTGCTTCTAAAAACTATTATTACTATTTTTATTATCAATGAATAAAGCTTTGGTACAAGCCATAATACATAACTACCAAATATTGCCAGTTAAAAGTACAAAACATGTTCTGATACATGAAACAACCATTCTCACACCTAAGAGACAGCCTTAATCAGCGCAAGGGAAATTTCGAATCTGATTATGTAACAACAACAACAACAAAAAATAAAATCTAAAACTAAATAAACAAAACTCTATTCATAACATGCTTATTTATATCAATCAATATCTTGTATTAGTCCTGAAAACACCTTTCGAATTATTGTTTCGCTATCTATTAATATTGTTTTTTGCATTTCCGCAACTGTCCTAAGCAAAAGTTCTTCGTTTTCCAAAATGTTTTTAATGTCTTTCGTCACCTGTTTTATACCACCTCCAAGGGCACCAATTATCACAGGTACAACCTTAATATCGTAGTCAGGTCGTCTTTCTCTCATTTCAAACGCCAACTGTCTATACTTAGCCATCTTTTCCAGACGCGTGTTTACAATGTTCCGTTGCTTAGGGCACGCCATGTCACATATC
>RDPX01000412.1:110981-140926 GCA_003991215.1 Morbakka virulenta
TCTCTCTCTCTCTTTGTGTGTCTCTCTCTCTCTCTCTCTCTCTCTCTCTCTCTCTCTCAGTTATGCTTTTATATAAAACGATTGTCTGCAGTAATCAACATGGGTCCAAGGGCCTCAAATGAAATGCAATTATTGTCGTAATTTGCTTTCATGTTAATTTACTTTGTTGTTATTTCTCGTAACCTTTGCAGCTGTATTCTGTAAATAAGAAGTCGAAAATTTTGTAATCGTTCAGTAACATTTTTATTCTATGTATTTGATATTTTGAAATCCTGGAAATGTTTATATTCCGAATTTGCCCTTTACTTCATTCATTAAACTGAGCTTTAGTGAGATGAGATGGCCAGGATTAGATCAGTTGTCTTCAAATAAATTCAATATCTTATACTCAGGAGGAGACAATCATGAAATAGGGAAAAGATGTGCATTAGATTCAAATGAGATGAAAATTATAAAAGGCTTTTGGACGATTTAAAACAGAGTAATGATGATCAACTCAAATACACACTCATGGAATGCCTTCAAATGCAATCCTATGCTCCTACTTGAAATAGCTTTGAAGAAGACAATATGGTGGTTTTATATTGATGTAGAAAAGGCGGTGAATCAATGCAAATTAAAGATGAAAACAATCCCCAAAGTGATTTGAATTACAATATAGATTAAAAACAATAGAGAGACATTGTGGTGTCTCATGACCTAGAAGTAAGAAATGGAGGTAAGGTACTTAGCAAATGGTTAGTTTAACATACAATAGTAATTGGTAATAATTGGTGATAAATTGATTAATTAATCTATTGATTTATTTTAAGAAGTTAAACAGGACACAATGTTGAAGCTGCTATAACTTATGCTGCTGCTTTTAATGCACGTTGTATTGTATTAAGCAATAGAAACAAAGGTTTTGATACAGAAAAGACCTCGTCTCAACGAAAGAAATCAAATTAATTCTATTCTATCCAATGAAAGAGGATTCAAAAATGCTATATTATCCTGTAAGGCATACCGAGATCTTATTGCAAAAGCAATCACAATATTATTGCTTCTAAACTACAGTTGAAACTACAATGGATGCAAATATCGAAATCATTCCTCAAGAAAAAACTTCTACAGGTGATCACTGATTACATCATCAAATAAAGATATGCAGATGATGCTAAAAATAGATGCAAACGTCAGTTACCAATGAACAAAATTTAGAGATCAATCTACATTTTCTGCAGAGTTAACACTGCCAACCTTTAAAAGATTTATGAAAAAAATGGTCACCTAAGAATTTCTAGAGCCCCTTAAATAAAGAAAAAAGTACCAGGTGACTTCTTCGTCTTTCTTCCTTCTTCGAGCTTTATCCCACTTTCAGCGTGGGGTCACTGGGGTACTCAATCTCCTCTACGATGTTCGATCCAAGGTGTCATACTCTTTTGCTCTAACTTACTTCATATCCTTTCGGATGCATTCCATCCTCCTCAGCTTGAGGTGTCCTATTCTTGTCATCTTCATTATTCTACGGCAGACATAGTTGTCTTCCTTCCTTTTAGCGTGACCGAACCATCTCAACCTTGCTCTGCTGCTTTTCTCTGTGATGCTTTTAACACCCATTCTCTCTCCAATATTATCATTCCTCGTGTGATCTCGTAACGCATGTCCACGTGCCCATCTGCACATTTTAATCTCTGCCACTTTCAGTCTCTTCGTGTCCCGGTCACTGAGTGGCAGAGTTTCCAATCAACATAGCATTGCTGGTTGCACTATCATCTTATCTATTTTACCTTTCACCTTTGGTCCAATTCTTTTTTCACAAAGGACACTATTCACCTTTTTCCAGTTGTTCCATCTATACTGGATTCTTCGGGTAACCTCCGCACTCAATCAATCACCCCTCTGTAATGTGCCTCCCAATTACTTAAATTCCATTACCTGTAGTATCTCTGTCGATTGCATCTCGATACTTCTCAATGTTGTACCATGCAAACACATGTGCTCGGTCTTTGATCGTGAAACCTTCATTCCTCTCCTCTTCTGGGCTGCTCTCCACTGTTACAGGTCTTCTACTATCTCGCTCTTTTCCATCGCACAGAGTACCATATCATCTGCGAACATCATTTGCCATGGGGCTTCCTTTCTGATTTCCACTGTCAAAGAGTCCGTGATGATGGCAAACAGGAATGGGCTAAGTGTTGATCCTTGATGGAAACCCACATTCATACTGAATGCTATACTAGTATCCAGGGCATATTTCACAACTATTTCACACTGTTGGTACATGTCTTTCACTACTCCGATGTACTTTTCAGGCACCTCCTTATCTCGCATGCACCAATAGAGCTCTTCTCTGAGCACCCTGTCACAAGCCTTCTCTAGGACTATGAACACGCTGTAGATGTCTTTCTGTTCTTATCTGTATTTCTCTTGTAGATGTCTCATGGCAAATATGGCATCTGTTGTTGATTTTCACTTTATGAAACCAAACTGTTGCTCACTCATCATCACAATATTCCTCAGTCTTGTTTCCTGCACTCTTTCAATTAGTTTCATACTGTGGTCATTAGTCCTTTGTTCATAAAAATGAGAATCAGCATTTGGGATTCTCTCTTGGTCCATAAATCTGTTCATCCCTCGTTTGAAGTACCAGATGAAAATTACGATAAATGTTAGGAACCGAAAAAACATATTACCAATAAATGCATGTGTCCAAGAAAATTGCTTATATCAGGACTGGAAACAAATGGCAAAACTCTGCTTTAAAGACAAAATAATTACAGAAGAATGATAAGCCCTTGTATTAGAAAAAAAACCTTCACTTGCAGAAACTGAGACCAGAGGAGGGTGACAATATCACAAATGAGATCGTCTGAATATACCTTATCTATAATGATATATAATGATGACATAATGAGAGAAAGCCTCACTTTCATAAATAAGTTTCAAGATCTTTGAATATTATAAAACGAAGTTAAGTACATCATTTATAAGTTGAAAAAATGAAAAGCAGTAGGTTCAGAAAACGTAAGATGGAATTAATTAAACCACTAGATAATTATAGAATTGACAAGTCTACTTAAAAAGATCAAAGGATTCGTTTAGCATGTTGATATTTATAAATAATTTGGCACTTTTTTGACACCAGACGGAAAATCAAGAACAAAAATCAAAACTCGCAAAGGACAGTCAAAATCAGCTTTTAAGCTAGGCAATCATAAAACCTATAAAAAACCAGCAGCAGTCGAGTGGCTAAATAAACAAGTTACTATGCAAGAGATTCTGAGTTTGAGTGTAAACCACGTGGCTAAATAAACAAGTTACTATGCAAGAGATTCTGAGTTCGAGTGTAAACCACGTGGCTAAATAAACAAGTTACTATGCAAGAGATTCTGAGTTCGAGTGTAAACCAGGTGGCTAAATAAACAAGTTACTATGCAAGAGATTCTGAGTTCGAGTGTAAACCAGGTGGCTAAATAAACAAGTTACTATGCAAGAGATTCTGAGTTTGAGTGTAAACCACGTGGCTAAATAAACAAGTTACTATGCAAGAGATTCTGAGTTTGAGTGTAAACCACGTGGCTAAATAAACAAGTTACTATGCAAGAGATTCTGAGTTTGAGTGTAAACCAGGTGGCTAAATAAACAAGTTACTATGCAAGAGATTCTGAGTTCGAGTGTAAACCACGTGGCTAAATAAACAAGTTACTATGCAAGAGATTCTGAGTTCGAGTGTAAACCACGTGCCTGGAAGTAGTGCACCGAATGTGTTTCTCTCTTATAAGTGACCCACTATTTAGCTTGTGAATCTGTTCAAAGATCAAATTAGAAAATGGAGGAAACAACAAATTAAGAAGATCAAAATGTGAAGAAATAAAATAGGAAAAAGTAACCCTTTGCACTGAGTGGCTTCCAACTTTGCTTAAGTTGGAAAATAAAAGTGGGTGTGTGTGTGTGGGGGGGGGGGGGAGGAAGTAGGATAGATGCAAGAGAGATTTGGTTCCTTCGATGTGTTCTAAGAGCTGATATATACAAGCAGAGTAATAACTACAACCAACAGCTTAGAACAGTTGCTAATACCAAGAAAGAATCAAGTAAGGCGGAATTGCGGAAGACGAGGAGATAAAATGAAGGACAGTAAGGCGTCATGTTTCAATTAACTGTACACAAAGGACTCAATCAAATGGACACAAGACTGTGTGCTTAACTCTTAAGACATGACACGTGAAGAAAAATAAACTATGCGAAAGCCTCTCAACCCCTCTTTGTCACCAAGCATACCATAAAGACACTGATTACTAACAGTAAACCATTGAAAATAAACGAATTAGCCAACAAACCTTTTCTCCTGTACCTCTCATGAACTGATTTACAGGACATGAAAAAATACCGTCACAACCCTCATCCCACTTACCATGTATTCATTCTAATGCAAGCATTTCTTTTAGGCATACTCTATGCTTTTATTATCCAGTCTCTTTTGTTTTTTGGGGGAGAAGGGGGGTAAACATCATTTTAATCTAACTACATTTTCAATATCCAGTCTACAAAACTAAAATTGAAATCAGCTTTTACCAATAATAAATTGTCGTTGTCATCACCCAAAGAACTTTAGAGGAAAATGAAGATGATGATCCAGCAAATTTAACGTATTCTAATTTAAGAGAGCCCATTGTGTTGCATCCAACGGGAAAAGTGTACTTCTATTTAAAGATCTGTCTGTCTGTCTCTCACCAAAATAACATTCAAGAAACATGATAACAATCTATTGAGGAAACTGTTAGCTCTGGAGGGGATCATTAATTGGAATGGCTACACAGCTAATTTTGCGAAATGTATTGGGTAACATTACTCAACAAGTTACTACCAGATTTTGTTTAATCATTCTAAATTGGTAAATGTACAAACCATAAATTTTAAAATATATTATGATTACTGTAAAATGATAAGTTATATTTGAATTCTTTAGAGAATGGATGATTATCTATTTATTATTTAAAAAGTAGAAAAGTGGACCTAAGGGAAACCTATTCAAGGTAATGCTCTCTGCTGGGTGATACCTATTTCCAGTTGCCTCTGGCATAACAGTGAGGAACGGAGTATTTAGAAAAGTATAAAATTATTCTATTCACAGAGGGATAAACTGATTGTTCTCAACTGAGGTTTCTCTTTTGAAACCCAAGGTATAAAAAGTAACCATTTGGTACACAAATGCATTGCAAAAGCACACGGGAATATTAAAATGTTGACGATGTCGTTACATGGTAACGATGTCATATCCTTCGAGAACAACAAACCAACAAACGAGTGTTTGACGTATGTTAGGAATACAGAGCCTGTGCTAATAAAAATAATCACAACAAAACAGTTTCTGAATGTGGTGCACATTGTGAAAGGAAAAGTGAAAAGTGTGAAAACATCTGCAAAAAAAAATCATGAAGTGGACAGAAACAATCGTTTCTTAAAAGTTATGCAAGAAACAATGATATGAAACAAAATGGTCTTCTCCATCTCTCCAAATATTGACATGTATTTACTAAAACAGACCAAAGAATGGTAAAGGTGTCTAATGCCCTAGAAATTGGGGTCCTTTTTCTTTCATCAATCATACATTTTCAAATTAAAAAGGGACAATAGTTCTGTTACATATATACAAGCAATTGTTGTTTGTTGATGAAAAATATGTAATATACTTGCTGTAGTTGCATTATATAGTCTCCATACAGGTAACGATACTCCTGCTTCCCGTTACAGATAAATTTCCAAGAGAACTGAATATCAGCATTCAGTGAGGGCACGGAAGTGAAATAAAAATGTAAGAGAAAAGCTACCTTTTCATTCTTGTGCAACTCAGAAAATTTTCGGTGGTATTTGTAAAAGTGTTGCTTATCAAAAAATAGAAAAGTAAGTTCCGATGTTCACCTTGATTTTAAAGAGTCCATTAGACGGATAATGATGACGATCTCTATCTTTGTGACTGATTAACGGATGAGGTAATTCATCACATGCATTTTTGAATGTGAAATGTTCTCATACATAATAGATTAGGTTGCCAAATTTTTAATGGAAAGAATATTTAGCGCCTGTGCAATAGACAGCCTTTATGATAGCACAAGTAGATAAACAAATCTGTTTTGTATAACGTGATTATCTGTGAGATAAATGGATTATTTTCGATAACTGTATTATGACCACAGTTTGAGCTAATAGATCATAATGATTACTCATTTTACTAAGAGTGTTGTAGAAATTCAAACAATATTTTTTGTTTCTATAAATGGATCAGCTATATCGGCCTCAGTCGTTGTTAAATTTTTATCAGCGTTGGAGAATTCTTTTTACAAATGTCTAGACTATTAAAAATGGCTTTCTTATACGACTAAGATTTCGAAAACATTTTCTTCCAAAGTAATCCACATGAAACTAGTTGATAGTTAAAGCTGGGTAATGTTTACAGAATGCTGATTATTATAGAAAATAATCAAAGTGATATCTCAGGAGATTAAACACGAATTCAAATTTGATTTCAGTAATCAACTCTATCCGACCACTAACTTGGTAAAAAAGATTTCAATTTTATAAATCTGACATTTATTTACTTTCTTGCACATTTTTGTTATGATTTTACTTTATGTGCACATTATTTTCATATAGGTGAGTGTGTTAACATTTATTTATTTATTTATCTATTTATTTATTTATTTACTGTTTTATTTGTTTATTATTTTACTCTACTTGTATATCGTTTTTCTTATTTATGTGTTGTCATGTAATTACAGTTCTCAAGCAAGTGCTAGTAACTATCAACAGACATCAAATAAAACATTGAATAATTTAATGCATCAGCTAAAACAAGACCATAGCGTTACACAATAATACTAACATTATACAATTAAACAACCATAGCATTATACTACTGTAAAATGCATCAATTTTTCACTAATATCAGTTTGCTTGCGACTTTTGTATGCTCCTTAAAGACCACTTGCCTTCAGACTGTTTCGATTTATTTTGTCTAACTCGCTCGCCGTCATTATCGATCGACTATTTCTCATGTTAAAGTATCTTGGTGACTAACTATATATTTAACAGTGAAAAGCATGTTCAAATATTTTTTGAATTCTTTAAAGACAATACCAATTTGTCATCAAAGAAAAACAACTAAGCAAACGCATTCCTTTCATACTATATATTGAACTTATTAACATATGTTCTACGTTGATCCTAAGCATATACAATTACTGTTTTTGCAGAATTCTAAATCCTCTTTATATATATATATATATATATTCACAATATTGTTTCCTTGCTAATTCTGGAAATAAAATGTTCCTGGGTTGAAAAAGAAATTATTGTTCTATCCAAAGGGGGTATTTTATAAGTGCATTGGGAGAAATGATAGTCATAACCGTATTCAGCTGAAGTGACTTATTCAATTTGGAGATCTGTGAATAAAGTTGATCTCTTTAAGAATGTAATGCCAATCGTTTGATTCATACAACAAATGACCATTTTGTCAATGGGCAACCTATCAACTTGAAATGTGCTTTGATAAAGTGGACAATAACTCTAATCCCATTCCAAAGAATCTAGAGATCATAAACAAATAAAAAAGCTGAAACGATCTCAATGTAAAAAAAGGATGCAGGCTGACCTAATTAGTGGATTATATAATAATTGGACACTGTATTAAACAGCGGAGGTAGCAAGAAAATTATTGTCTGTACCTGGTCCAAGATATTCGGTTGGATGAAAAAGAACCCTGAGCCTACACCATTTCTCTTTTGTCTTCTTTCACCCTAAGCAAGGCTGAAAGCCACTTGGATGCAGAGGGTTATAATACAATCCAAAAGTTATTAGAGTTGCTGAAAGAAAAACTTACATATACGATGACATTTATTGATTTAATGATATCACATTTTAAAGATTTCACAAAAACTCTGCGTTTAAAGATTGTTTTAAATGTTGGTCATTTTGTTGTTGATCTAATTTACCACTTCCTCTTCCCATATAAGAACAACAGATATATCTATATTTACGTCATCAGAGAAAACAGTAAACAAATGCCATGCTTTTATGCTATATACGGAATATATACCGAACATCACTCTTGACATAAAAAATTAGTGTTTTTATAGAATTCTATATTTTCAATTTATTTATTTTTTTATGTTTTTAACTTTTTGTTTTTCGACTTTCATCCATTTTCCTTAACAAAATTCCTTTTCCTCCTAGTTCTAGGAATAAGATTTTTTTACATTGAAAAGGAAATTGTTATTCGATTGATTTTACTGTCGACTCTATCATAGATTCGAGATTTTTAAGATTCCATATGTCCTACTGTTTCTTCATAATTGTCGCGAAATGGGTAAACTATCTTGTAGGTAGTAGAAGGAATAGATCTTTCTTTCTTCGATTTTGTATCCAATTAATCGTTATTCCATATTTAGCAACCGAAATGGTATGGCGAGTTCCCTTTAAAAACGGTAATGCATTTTTGTTTATCATCTTCAAGCCAGTTGTATCAGTTAAATTCTCCTTTTCTTGGAATGATTTCCTCGTATACCTTACAAGCTTGATAGACTAGACAGCCCATTCAAGTATTTTCTTTTGTCCATTTTCTAGTCCAGATATTTTATTGAATTTCCTTTTTTTCTGTTTATCGATACAAAATTAAAATCAGCTTTCGGCTTCATTGTTTATGATTTACAACATTTAAGAAAATCTTGCAAAAAAACTTCAAAAAACTTTTCTGTTTTTCAAATTTATCTATTGCTTTTCTAAGTAACAGGATACTCAATACCATCCATGTCAATTTTTTTGCTTGTACTTTTAGAATCTTTGCAATGCACTCAGCATCACGTTCTACAGGATTTAATGCACTGGCAACACAGCATTTCTCACCTTCATTCTTCATGATGATAGCTGCCTTCCTTGATGCAAGTGACGTCACTTGCATCAAGGAAGGCAATTGGTGAAGGTGAAAAAAAGTATCCAAGAACGTAGACAAAGGGTATATCTGGCAGTAACATTGAAAACCATAAGTAGTATGTCAACTTGGTTAACTGATCAGAAAAATCACCCAATAGACTTGCAAGGTGAGAAATTAAACATTCGACTACAGATCAAAGAGGGTAAATAAATATAGCATTTCATATATAAAAATAACAGGAGATATGTGAAATATACGTTTAAACATCTCAAAGCAAGAGAGGAAAAGCTGCGTAATGCAACTAAAACTAAAAAGACTGTTCACCTCAGATTAAGGAAGAAAAAGCAAAGGCACTAAACAAAGGTGTTACTTTGAATTTATCAGGAAAACAAATCAAGGCTAATCTCACAGTTAAAGGTGGGTTTCCTAGTTTATTGGCTGGATTGGCATCAAGAGCACTAATTTTCTTTCTGAAAAAATTCTAACTGTTGGCTACAGGCTTGATATCTGGTGGAATTGAAAAAGCAATAGCTGGTTCTGGATTAGAAAATAAAGATGGTTTTTTTGTGCAGAAAAACGGTAAATGTATTGAAGGTACGTACCACGGGTTAAGGTCTATTTTTGAATCCAAGCAAATACAACGCACAATATGGTGATGCCTTATTTTCAAATAGTTGTAGCAACGTGTATGTAGGAACCTCAATCTTGGGTCAAATATCTATTATCGATGGACTTTTCAGATTATTGGGGCTGTAAAAATATTAAAATAAACTAACCCTTCTTGACAATTTGTAAAGCTTAGTGTATTGAACTGTTTAGTGAATACTCAATTCACACGTATTTGACCTATTTTTTCAAATGCAGTTATTGTTGGTTTTTGCTGCTTTTGACTGGTAATAAGCGCTTATTTCCTCAAAGTCTGCGTGACTTGATAATCCGTTCAAGTAATTGTATTAAAATGGTTTGCAGGTTGTTATGGACTTTTGGGTTGCATAGAATGCGGTTTCGAAAACGATTTAAGTAGCTGGCTGCTGCATAAAAATGGAATGCAAACAAAAATACATATACGAAGACAGCAACGAATATGTTAAATTATGTAAAGATTGTAGTGAAATTCTTGGCAGGTCTCAGTGATATATTTAATATTCATAACCATGGAAACTATAATTCTGACAAACAAACGCACTTTTTAAAAGGTATTCCTTTAAAAAGTTGAACGATCTTAATATTTAATTTGTGTACGACTAGTCGCGTTTAAAGGAGAACTTTGAAATACAGGAAGATGCTTTGATAGAAGTCTGGTGTGGGAGATGCCGCAAAAATAGTCTAAATGTTCATTGTAAACTCCACATGTTGTTATAGCATCAGGGAATTGTGAACACTGAAACAAAATCGTTTAAGACAAATCGTATCAAAGATGAATATCACAAATCATGAAACAAGTCTGGGATAAACTGAATTGGCCTTGGATTGATTGGTAACATATACATTTTTTTGAAAATGCTTTAAAGAAAATAATTTTGTGTAATGAAATTGGATGACTACAACCAAATTATCAGAGAAATTTACAATGCCTTGCTTCGCGTATTACACAGACATACTGATACAATAGATTATGGCAAGGAGTATGATGAAAAAGGACTGCAGACAACCATCAATAAGATTAATGAGCTCTGTCATAAATATCCATGGCTTCGAAAATTTGTAAATTGTAAATAGGGAGAAGCCAAAAGGCAAAGTAGAAGATTGGGATGACTTTTTCTTTTCAAAGATATGGACCATTGTTGTGGATGGCAAATGGGTTTTGACTATTCTTCTGGATGGGGTGACCTTGTTGTGGGTGGTTTTCTGTAATTTTTTAATTTGATGAATCTGGGATTTTTTGTTTGTTTTTCTGCTTATTCCGACAAGAGAATGATCATGGAAGGTGGGGTTCACACAATGGCACATGGATACTACAAGACACAAGAGAACACAACAGGACATGATAAGACACGATAGAACTGTAGGCGGTCTTGGAAGTTTTGTCTTAAATCCCTTATATAATCTTGTTTTAAACATGTTGAGAAGCCCTGAAAAGAGGTCATTAGTACATATAAACCAGGTCTGTGCTAATTAGAAAATCCCATTGTTAAGGTATTGTCAAAAAATTTCAAAGCAAGGGGCAGATTAGTTTAAAGGATTCTGTATGCGGTATTTAAAAAGCGATCTTCCAGCTGAATCGTCACAAAATCACGAGTTTCACTTACTGCAACAGTTTTGTTGTAAGTGCCAAATAGTCCTGAGTCTACATGATAATTCTTATCAATTTCATCAAGTTCAAGTCGTATGGAACAAAATACTTGAATATATCCCTTAGCTTCTTGACATTAACGTCTATTTTGAACTACGTTTTATTTCGCAAAGTTCACATATAGGTTTAATAATGCGGGCTAAACTATGAGCATTTTTCCAGTATCAAACAATCCAATTATCATTCTACATCTATGATAAAGGCTTTCCATCAACGAGAATTTTCTTCAAGAACTGTCCAATCGCTTTCGAGGTTCCCCTTTAAACGGCAATGAGTTCTAGCAACATTGTATGTTATTGATTCAGGGATATCAACCCATGCTCCTCCAGTGAGAGTGATACAACACTTTATGTTTAAATGATTTGAAGATCGTTTCCTCTTTCCTTTTACCATCCCTTCTAGACATATCTTAGATAATCCTGTGTCAGATCATTTGATGTGCCCAAAGAGTTCTTGTACCTTGTTCTTGATTACTGGAGTGATTGGTGTCAGTGTTGTGATCCTGATGAGTTTCTTAATTGGGATGTGACCTGTGAGTCTGCTGCCAGTCATAAATCTCATTTTGAGATTTTAAAATGTTTCTATTTTCAGCAATAAGGAAGTTCTAGACCATAACGTACAACTGGGAATATGTAAATTTCATAAATGCTGGCTTTGATGTGATATGGTACTCTTTTTGAAGTTAATAAGAGTTTGTTTTTCTGAAAAGCCACCCATCTTAGACTTACTCTGTGTTTAACAGATTTTAATCCATCATTAGTGGAAGCGAGTTTATGCCCAAGATATACAAAATTGTGTACTTGTTCTATGCTACTGTCATTTATTCTGAGATCAAGATTGCTGTGTGAATAAATGCGTGTTCCAGTTGCCATGTAAACAAGAATGACTATTGCCCAGCTCAGCTGCTGGCAGCTCTAAATCAGTCCTTACCAGTTACCTAAAGATATTCACAGGTTGTAAACAACAGATGTATCTTTCCAAATTATGCATACACATATCATTTACAACCATAAAATCAAATTCATACTTGTCAGTCCTCTTAAATTTCCTCCGCGGTAAGGGTAATTTTCACAGGCTCTATGTATGTATGTATGTATGTATTTATTCGCCACTAACAAAAAAAAATACAAATGTTCAAACGTAAATGTTAAAAACCTAATACATGATATCATCCGAAATAGTTAAAGAATAAGAGTAAAAAGAAACAAAAAAGAACAAAAACAAACAAGCAGGACGGTAATCTAGTGAAACGGTGGCAGGGGTAGCATAACACAGATCATGAAGACCTTATTTTCATTATGGCCCCTTAGATATGGTAGGCAGCTACGCAAAGCCAAGAATTCGTTTTCCTTGCAGAAAAGTGTGTATTTTTTAACTGTTTCCACAAATACATATAATATATATAATACTCAAAAAATAAACATCATTTACGATGGTTTCACATATCAAATGACACTGGCTAATTATTCACGAGAAGGCATCATACACAAGCATTCCTAACACGTGCCTCTTTATTTCAAACTGGCCAAATGTTTTGTCGTTTTGTAACAAACAAATATTATTTCATGACACCCACATTTTATTCTTTTCAATACCTTTCATTGTCTCAGTCTCTCGAGTACTTTTCTCAGGATGTAATGATGGAACATTTACAAGGCAATAATGGCTATGACAATCAATTTTACAAAGCAGAGTACCACAATATATCATTACTAATTTGAAGCTTTTAAATAGAAATGAAGAATTGACTGTGGATCGTCTGGCATGGAGAGCAGCAATTCGTGGAAAACATGGCAAAGAAGTGCACCCAACCCCAGCCGCTTGGAACAAGAGACGTTAAACCGTGCAGTAAGTAAGTAAGTAATCCAATACCTTCTCTTCACTTCTTTGCTTGTTGATCTTAGAAAATATCAAATGCTTAGTTACTGTCCTTGTGCAGAAACTGGAAATGATAATTGATCCATCATCGACCAAAGTTTCTCTCTTAAAGTTGGTACGATGTCCGCAGACACAAACAGATGTGTTGGGTCCAGATCTTCCAAGATAAATTTTCTTCCAAGTGCATTGATCTCATCCATATGAAGAAGAAACTGTTTTACAGTTGGGTCGCTAAACAAAAACAAAACTAAATTATATTATACAAAATTATGGTAACAGAAAAGATAAATCTACTACAGAACTAGGCTGTCATTTCGCACTTTGGCTTAAATCCTGAAGAATTTCCACTCTCAGAGATGCCACCAAATCTAACCTATTATTTTACGATAAAGCGCGGGTATCTTTAGCAAAGAAATCTTACTTTTTCGATTTTTCGAAATAAAGTTGCTTCTGCTCTAAACGCACGCACCACTTTTTTTCAAACCAATGAAATACTATCCAATATCACGTATACACATTACAGCTACTTTACTTGTTGCCTAGTTACTAGTTTCGGAGTTTTGCAAAAGCTCCCGCATTTCGTCGGCCGCTTTCCTTGTATCAAAAAAAAAATTACGATTAAAACTGCCTTTGATTGTACCTATGACTAACATGGGATCTCGAAATATCATTCAGGTTAAAGTCATGCGCATTTATCCGAACAGTAGTTGTGCTATTATGTGCTATTAAATATAGTACACCAATATGCGGATAAAGCAGGTTATTATCAAAACAAGATTTTAACCTGCTACAAGTATTGAAGAACAAGAGCATTGGTAACAAGCAAGAATGCATATCCAAAAGTGCTTTTGGTCGTCAGTTTTAGGCTTGCTGAGATGGTCTAAAACTAGGAGTTAAAAATGTTATTTCAAGTCTCAGTAGACTTGAAATAATCACATAACATAACACTCAATAAAATTGCTGCTCAATACTCATAACCAAGTTTCCAAACTTGTATAGTCCACCAGACAATTAACCAAAGTACTCAGCTGAAAAACCTCTCTGGTTCCTTCTTGACTCAGTTGGTGTTGATGCTACCCATTGCCGTCTGCACTCTCTCCTTTCTTCCCACTGTATATCTCTCTTCTCCTGGCCCCTCTGGATGCTGGTCTTTACCACTGATTTCCAGGTGCTGCAGTCTCCTGCCACTGCTTCCCATGCTACTGGGCTGATGTCACCTGCCTTCAAGTTGCGGTTACAAACGTCTTTCTTGCATAAGACAGGTCTTCCAACAGGTCTGGACCCATTGACAAGTTCTCTGTACAGCACTTCCTTGGGTATCTGGCCATCGGCCATCCACCTGACATGGCCAAGTAAGTGCAGGCACCACTGAGTGAGCAGCGTAAATATACTGGGGGTGCCTGACTGGTTGAGGACTTCTTGCTTATGTGATCTTACCAGGTGATGCCCAGGACCCTTCTCTGGTTGTGCAGGTGGAAGGTGTTAAGTCTGCACTCTTGGTGGGAGTAGAGGGTCCACATTTCACTGCTGTAAAACAGTGTGCTGAGCATGCAGGCCCTACAGACCTGCATCTTGGTGTTGGTGGTCAGCATGGCATTGTTCCAAACCCTCTTTGCCAAGAAAGCCATGGTCATCACTGCTTTGTCAATCCACTTGTTGAGTTTGGCATCCTGAGAGAGGTTGCTGGAGATGGTGGAGTCTAACTATGTGAAACCGTCCACAACCCCAAGGGTGGAGTCACCGATGGAGATGCTTGGGGTACTGCTCACATCTTGGCAAGCATGTCTAACACTAAGTGACAATGATGTACACCAAAAAAATACAATAAAAGATACATCTTGTCATGAACTGAACATCCTTCTAAAAAAAACTTTTCTAAACTTACATACAATACAAATACATAACATAATAAATCATAGAACAGTATCACACCAACATCTCCTTAAGCTAACAACATATGCTCAAAAACAACAAAAAGTATCCCAGAAACAACCCCAGTAAAAATAAAAGTTAAAGTGAATGGTAAAACAAACAAAAGTTAACACACAAGCTAATTAGTAAAATAATTTAAAACATACACAAGAAATTATCTAATTCTAGCTGGCTGCATTCTTCTTGCTGGTAAACGAGTGACTTTTTAAACAATAGACTTTTTCTTCTGTTCAGTGTCAAAAAACCTGACTTTGACAGCTTGAGGAGACAACTAGGCAGTCACTAATCCTTCATGATGTTTACAGGAATGGAATTTCCCAACCAGAAAAATTTGTTTAAGGTGTTGAACACTTTCAATTTTAGCCATAACTTTCTTAGTTTCAATCATACAGTTATGTTCAGTGGGTAAAAGAAGGTGACTCCAAAAGGCAACCAGATAGTTGTTCTGTCCCAAAACACCCCCTTCCCCCTTCACCCCCTGCTGCTCCCTTTTAGGGGGTTGCCACAGCAGACCAATCTCCTTGACCTTACATGGTCCATTGCATCCTCCACTCTCAATCCCTTTTCTTTCAAATCCTCATTGATAGCATTCATGTATCTCCTTTTTGGTCTGCCTCTCTTCCTCCTTCCTGGGACATTCATATCCAGCATTTTCCTTCCGATGTAATTTTCTTCTATCCTCATGACATGCCCGAACCACTGGAGTCTCTGCTCTCTTTGCTTCTCTCCCAGCTTCCGTATGAGTGCTGTGCCTCTTATTCTTTCATTCCGAATCCTGTCCAGCCAAGTGACACCAAGTGACCATCGGACCATTTTTAGCTCAGCGACTTCTTGTTCCTGCCCATGCTTCTTTGAAGTTACAACCGTTTCCAGTCCGAACAGCAGAGCTGGCCTAANCTTCCTCCTTCCTGGGACATTCATATCCAGCATTTTCCTTCCGATGTAATTTTCTTCTATCCTCATGACATGCCCGAACCACTGGAGTCTCTGCTCTCTTTGCTTCTCTCCCAGCTTCCGTATGAGTGCTGTGCCTCTTATTCTTTCATTCCGAATCCTGTCCAGCCAAGTGACACCAAGTGACCATCGGACCATTTTTAGCTCAGCGACTTCTTGTTCCTGCCCATGCTTCTTTGAAGTTACAACCGTTTCCAGTCCGAACAGCAGAGCTGGCCTAACCACTGTCTTGTACACTTTTCCCTTCACTTCAGCTGATATCTTCCTGTCGCATATGACTCCTGTAACCTTCCACCATCCATTCCACAAAAAAAACCCCAAAAAGAACCACAAGCAAAACACTAGCTAATGGAACATTACTGACATCAGTATCCAGCATAAATGCAACATCCTATTGCAGAACAACTAAATTGAGTCTTTAATAGCAGCAACAAAATTGTCCAATGCATTCTGGCGAACCATGAATTAGTAAAACTTATCCTTATCCCATTTCATGTCATAAAAACAACTACCAATATCAGCATAATGGTTCATATAATGAAGATAATAGTTTGCAAAGCCAAGAAAACATTTTAAGTCTTTCTTGTCTCTCAGAATTGGCAAATTGTCTAGAGTTGCCAATCTGGATAGGGAAGGCTTGACTTGCCCCAGAGGATTTTCATGGCCTTGAACTGTGTAAAGATTGAATTGATATTGGACTGAATTCAGCAACAGAGCAAACTAGTGAACACAATCCAAAAATTAAGTCAGATTATGGTCATAGTCATATTGACCTGTACCCATGATCAAGACATTGCCAACATAGACCACACATTCTTGCAGGCCTTCAACAATTTTCTGTGCTACCTGACTACAGTATGCAGCACCATTCAATAGACTGAATGGTAACTGAACAAATTTCCACAGTTAACCTTGTGCAGAAAAGACCGTCTTTAGTATATCAGATCAGTCAAGATGAATTTGGTGGTAACATTAAGAAAAGTTGATAACATGCATGCCAGCTGTCTGTTGAATCAAGTCATTGATTAATGAAGCTGTGATTGGATCAACTTGAGTAATCTTATTGACCAGTTTGTAGTTTATACAAATTAGGAAATCTCCTGATGATTTGGGAAACACAACAATATCATGCTACTAGTTGGATGAGAATTCTCTTATAATGCCATTTTCATTAAGTTCATCAATTTCCCCATTAATGAAAGACTCCATATGTTTTCAAACTTGCACTTTTCTAGCTTGATGTGGCTTCCCCTCTGGCATCATGTGAATGACAGGGTGAAGTTTCCATGTGGGACTGTAAAACCCAGCTTTGTCAAGGGGGTTGATAAACCTATCACAGTAAACTGCTGCAGGTGAAGAAATAGCAATGCTAGGAGCTCTGTTATCATTTGTAAGTAGAATTAAGCTATCTTTTTTTTTCTTTCCCTGACTGAAAACCACCTTGTGAAAAGGTAAGTTCTATTAAAAAAATGCATAGAAAATCTTGCCCAACAATGTGTTGGAAGAATATAACAACTAAACTGTGAATCACAACAAAATCACCAGAACAGACAATTTTTGAAAAACAGAACTTATCATGACAAGTCATTTTGAACAAGAACATTAGTTGACCAAGATCCATGACACATTACTTGTCAATGTATCAACACATTGAAAAACAGTTTTTAGTTTGGGTAGTATAATGTTTCCTACACAATACATATCAAAGTAAGACTGTCACATTAACAAAACAATGGAACTTGTATCAACTATGGCTAAAATAGGCTTCTTGCATTGAGGCAGAGTTAACTTTTTCACAGTGGATGAGGTCATTTTCAGCCCCATAAATGTTTTTTTCACTACCATTTACTGTAAAGTCTCCTTATGACTCCCAAATCATCTTACAAACATGCCTTGTAATATTTAAAACAAGAATTCCCATTTTTGGTATGTTATTTTGAATTATCAAGATTTTGAAAATTGTCTAATTCACTCCAATTTCTTGCTCAAACACCATGGCTTCTTGTTCATGACATATGTCAACAAAAGAAGCCTTGGTCACTTTTAGTGATAACTTTTCTGTATCTAATGAAAGTGAAAATTAAAGTGACCTAGAACACAGTTGTTGAGAATGTACTGTGGCTATAAATGGAGAAATGGCCACATTCAGTTACTGTGAAACATTGATGCTTGCTTCAAGTACTTGGTGTTTTACAATGGTGCTTATCTCCTACACCAGGTAAGAATCAATACCCAGTTTTTAAAGCTACTTATCTACACAATTTTGGTACCAAATTCTATTACTACTTCATTTATAGAAGCAAAACATACTTATAAAATATGAGTGCATGTCTGCTAGCAGAACCTGTAGTATTCAGCTGACTTTTGGAATCAACTGATCAGCTGACTACTCTGCAGTCTTTTTTATCTGCTAAGTAGATGGATTCCCATCAATTTTTTCACTAGAAGTATTGAATTATATTAGTCAGGCTTAAATTGGATTCCTTTTCTCAATATTTCCAGGCAAATAATGTTGATGATGGTCCAGTTCCAATAGCAGCCTCTGGGTCAATGGTTTCTAGTGGGAGACTGGCATGCCAGAGGAAAAGAAGGCTGCACTAAGAGGAATTCACAAATGAGAAAGTAAGTGTATTCTTCTATTGACATGCCAATGTACTACTTTCTACATTTTGCCTCAGTAAAATGTTGCTATGCATAATGCTACATATAAATGAAGGAGCCGTGGCTTAATGGTTAGTGCAACTGCACAGTAACCAAGAGTTCCAGGTTCGATTCTCCGACATGTTGAGGAGAATTTGGAACTTTGCAGAGGTAAAAAAAGCCATTGGTTGGTGTCAGGAAGGGCATCCGGCCAAGAAATTCTTCACTCACTGCCAAATCAAAGTCCCTCTGAAGGGCACCGTCTGAGCCCCAATTGCTGGGGAAAAATGACGTTAAAACTAAAAAACCATAAAAAAAATAAATGCTTATTACTTACTGCCTGGCCTGTTAATGAAAGTAATATAGTGACTTTTGCTCTCCATCATGGGGAATTCACAGTTGCTTTGAACCATTTAACCAAAAAGCATTTATAGAGATCTTATTCGTGCTTAAGGTTAGGTGGTAGGAAATTGATGTGAGTACCCATGTGAATAGGAGGTGAGGTTGTCCTTAAAGTAGCCATAATATCAAAATTCCATGGCATATTAACACTAGCCCATTTTCTGTTAATGCTACTGGTAAACATTTCTAACGCTGCAAGAATTCAATGTACAACAGAACAAGAAATACTCTAACAAAAGATACATCTTATTATGAACCAAACATAGTTATAAAATCCTCTTTTCAAATTACACATAATGTGAATACCTGACATAAGGTATCATGTGAGAATGTAATCACAGTAAGATTTTATAAAAGCTCTCGAAAAAAGTGAGGATACAATGCATGTGTCACAATTATGTGCTAGCAACCAGAACTTGTTTTGTTTATGTAAAAATCAAATAGGGTCATAAATTACCTTGATGGCAAGGAAAGTATGGATAACTTAAGAACATACTTACAAAGAAAATAGGTACAACAAACTGAGTGGATAATGTAGTATATTAACTACATACTAGATGACAGTAGTGTGATTGACATATGTTTACTTAGTGATTATTGTAATAAGATCTCTTGGCATCATGTACATAGTTTTTTTGTTGTTGTGTAATGAACATGTACAGAGCGTACGAATGAAGTTCTTGAGTAAATCAAACCGAGTTGGTTATCTGTTACAGGTAACAATGAAGAAAGCCAATTAAAGCAGTAAATGATATCAAAATTCATCATTAAACAGTCTTTTGGAAACAGTGTCTTAATTATTCATGGAATATAAAAAAAACAAATCATAATAGCAAAGTTCTTGATACATGATAAATATTGTCAATAAGTCAAGGCAAAAAGGAACCAATTTCTAAGGCTATAATAGTATTAGTCATTCTAAAAAATATTAGGAATTCAAATGGATTTGCAACAACAACAAAACTGAACCTCGCTAATTCAAATGTAGATGTCCTTATAGACCGGACTCATGGCTAACACCCAATGCTAAAAAGAAAGCACCTCTAGATATGTACAAATGGATCTAACAGATTATGAAAATCTACTGGTTAATTGGAATTAATAGCTAAAACATAGAGCAATGAGCTAGTCAATAATTTGTGGAAAAGAAGATAAAGTGAAGATTCAAATTTTTGTGTTTTGTGTTGGTGCAGTATGTAACCCAGAAGCCCAAGGGCCTCTTTCAAAATAGAAGAAGTACCATCTATAAAATACATAATTTCAGTGCCAAGAGCTTAAATAAAACAGTGAATATAGAGAAAGCATCTCAAGACTTGGCCAATTTATAAGGTGTTGCTCACGGTCTAAGCTTTTTGCATAAAAAAAGCATTAAGAAGTAAAGTAAAATGTAAAGAAATATAATTACCCTAATAATTTTTGTTGGTTTTAATGTTATTTTCCCCAGATGGTACCCTTCATAAAGACTTGGATTTGCCAGTGAGGAATTTCTTGACCAGATGCCCTTCCTGGTGCCAACCAATGGCTTTTTCATGTTTTTACTCTCATAACTCATGTTTTCACTCTCATAAAGAGCCAGGCATTCTAAAAGGACATCTCATTTTAAAACACTTCAAAGTTTATATTTTTAAATTTTATCTCCCTTTTTTTCAATTAAAAAATCACCTCTTAAGGGACCATTATGGAAATAAGGTCAGTTTGACCTTTTAATGTTATCCCTGCCACTTCAATTAGGGGTGATCTGTCATTATTTTTATTTTAATTCAAATTGTAATATTTTCATGCAAGTCTTTTTAGTATTAATTTATACAAAAGTTTGTAAATTAACTTAAAATTGTAATTTACTGACTTTCTAGGCCTTTCTTGTTTTAAACATTTGTAAACATTTTTCATTTTATGTTTGTGGCTAATAAAAACTTACTTACTTACTTTACTTCTTTTGAGAAGTTTCAGAGTTGCCTGCTCGGGGAATCAAACCCAGAACCTCTTGGTTATGGTGCAGTTGCACTAACCATTAAACCATGGGTTCTTATGATTAGCCTAAATGGTATCTTATATAATAAAGATTTTGGTTAATTGCTCATGAAAGAGAAGAAAAGTTGCATAGTAAGTACAAACATAAGACACTTTTCAACATTGATATTAATTGTATATAAAAAGGTAGCATCTGAAACAACTCTCAGTTTTTAACTGTTCATAGAAGAAAGCACTAAAATGCTGAATATCAAAATATCAAAAGACTCGCTTTAAATACATAAGACTAGCATGCTAAAACCAATTAAATGCAATGGAAATGTCAACTAAAATACTCTTGGATGCAAAACATTACCACTTTTCTACAAATTACGATAAAATAGCAAGTATGTCAGAAATGTAAGATGAACAAAGAAACCAATTCTGAGCATTAGTAAAAAAGTCCAGTTTTCTGAGGATACAAAATGACTTCAACACTTACAGTTTTATTAAAAGCAAGAACAGAGAGGTGCCTCATATTTAAAACTTTAAATAAAGAGATCTTAAATCATTATTATTATTATTATTATTATTATTATTATTATTAATGACTTCTACACTGATCTTTCAACAAATAACAAAACAGGATCAGTTCACTTAAAGATTAAAAGCTTGGACTGTCTGAAGTATTTATTAGAAGATTCCAGATCAATCAAGAATAAAATTCTTTGTGGTTCTCCATTTAGGAACAGAAGAACGTCAAAAAGGGGTCACCAGTACTTCGCAAACTATTGAATGATTCATAACTGAATGGTGAATCATTCAAAAGAATGAAGCTTTCAATATAATCTTTTAAAGAGTCAGCTACCAAAAGTTAGTTTAACTCAACTCGTTCTATCGTTCACAAGATTTTTTTATACCGAAGGAAAATTGCACTGTAATCTTACAAGAACCAACGAGTTTGTCCAAATTTAAATCAACTTTGGTATTTACACAGTGATATTTACATCAATTACAACTAATTCTACTAAAAAGAGGGCTATGTTAGACACCGATAGGATTTTTGAAACAAGCAGGTCTTAAACATGGTACCATACCCAAACAGATTGAAAAGCCAAACTATTTGATAGTTAAGTTTATTGATAGGCACCAATTCTAAAAAAAGTGAACCATATGGTACTACAAATTATTACACAAAAGAAATTACAAAAAACAGCATTGTATATATACCTATTTATATATAGAAAAACAAAATGTGGATTGAAAGTTAGACAAGTCATGGAGCCTAACTTAAACGTGCCCTTTTTCTTCTTAATGATATTAGTTTTATTTCTGCCTGAAAAGGCCAAACTCTATAAAAGGAAGAAAAAATACATACCACTCAATAATGACTCCTTTTAGAACGTTTACCATACTTTTCTCGCCTTTTATTCGCTTGATTATTGATGATGGTAACACTTCCAAAATGAAGCACTGTCCTTTCACTCCGTTGTTATTGTTGTTGTTGCTGCTGTTGTTGCTGTTGTTGCTGTTGTTGTTGTTGTTGTTGTTGTTTTGGTGGAAGTGGTGACAGTGGGTGGTGGTTTTGGTTGTGGTGGTGGTGGGTCCCCCATGGTTCTGTGATGCCAAGAAACCTGGAAAACGCCAAAAGGACACCAGACCCACTTGATACGACCATAATTGTAGGATATTGTTGATTTTATGTTGTTGTATGAGGACTGAGATAGACTATCTTCTGTGACTAGAAAGCACTAAAAGGTCTTCTTATTACAATGGGGTAGTAATTTATAATGACTTACCATTAGATATCAGAACAAAATCTAACTATGGTTCTTTCTACAAAAAGTTGGACCTATTTCTGAATTTGTAAATGTGTCTAAGAAAATTTACACCCAACTGCCTAGTGTTTCAAATGTCATACCTGTTCAGATGTTCATTATTTTCCTAGACACATCTTGACGAATTTTCACTTGCTTAGCCTTTAACTACTGATTTCAAAACTTGTATTTATTTGTAAATTAATTGCCTTTCTTCATTATTTTAATTGTATTATACTTATTTTTTATTTTTATATGAAATTATAGTAATTATATGAAAAACAGTTATATCAACTGATATAATACACCTGTTGAAATATTATCAAATAATAATAATAATAATAATAATGACATGGGTGTCTGTGTGGGGACTGGCATGGCAGAATGGGCATAAGTCTCTATGGATCTGTGCAGTATTCGAAGACAATTAGTGATTGTTTATGGCTACAGCGAAGTCGTGGCAGATGTACTCTCATAAGAACTGAGTTGCTGTGTAGTTTTTGGTGGGTGAGAGCTATCTAGTGTTTTGTTGTTGGGGAGGTTGTTAAGTGCTTGTCTGTCGAGATGAGTGTAGGTAAGTATATAGCGCTGTGTGATGTTTGAGGGTGGTGGTATGGAATTTAAGATGTTAGTGTGGTATCTGTAAAATGTGTTTGCTATTCGTCTCTGTGTTTGAAGGTGATCACAGAATGTCGAATTTTGGACATACATAAGCAATGATTTTTCTGAACATTATACTCGAGTCGACATACACGTGATCAATTCCTGAAGAACAGTACATGAAGTCATTTCGTCATACCAACTGTGTTCATCGTCACCTTATTTGCTCTTTCTTTCATTACCCTCCAGTTTGTCAGGGTAACGAACAGGTTGAGTTATTTAAATGCTGACGTATGAGCTCTGGGTGGTACTTTTTCCCGATGGCTTTTGAAGTGACCCTTAACGATAATATTTCTTAAGTCGGATTCGACGAGAGACGTCACAATGACGATTGCTTTGTCTGCTCCTTGTGACATGATTTGTCTATTCATTCCTTTCCTATATAAATACGAATGTTGTATGTATATGCAGTGAGAAATGAGAACATCAGAAGCTCAGGAGCAGAAAGTACTAACCGTGAACTGGGAGATTCTTATGTATTTCGTCTCGGTGAAGATTTCACAGCATAGCTACATGGCGCGTTTTTTTTGTTTGGATCAATTCCCGACAATAAGTAGTAGCATGAGCTGTTTGCATTGCGACGGATGCCATGAAGTGTGTGCCTATCATGTCTAAGTATTGTCAGATTGTAAGAATCATGGTTTCGGCTTGCAAGTGTTTTGTGCGTTTGGATTGTGTATTTCCTCTGAGTGCTGTGTTTTAAAATGTTTATAGTTTGTTTAGGTGTGTGTTGGATATGGCAGAAGGCTGGGAAGGGCTGATACAGTTCTTTTTAGAACGGATGTATTATTTGTATACTATGGAGAGTGTTTCTTGTGTTGTCAAAACGTGGTGCTTGTTGGTAACCTTAGTGCCTTTAGTCTGGGCCTGTCTTCTGTGATTAGATTGCTAATATGTGGGGCAAATGACATGAACGAATGATTTTGAATGATGAATGATTTTTGTCTATGTAAATTGATATGGTTGTTTGATCATCTGCATTTGGGGAGATATATTTGTTGTTTTGTGCTATTTGTATGTCATGCATGTATAAACCGAAAAGTGTTGGGCTTAGAATGGAGTCTTGGAACATAGGGAAAGTTTCTGATTTTGGATAGCTCGCAGTTGTGATGTAAGAAAACTTGTATTTCTGTTAAGTAGTTTGCAAGCAAGCGTTTGGTGTTTTTGTGTAGTGTGATATTGTAGCTTTTATTTATGAAAAGTTTTCTGGAAATGGGTTTGAAAGCTTCTACTGTTATTAGCTGTACATAGTAAGAGACGTCTTGAATTAATTCCATTTTGTATTTTTGTGTGATGTTGGTGAGTAGTGTAGCAGTCCTTTGTTTGAATAAATTTTCTCAATTTTTGAAATTAGACTAATTGGACTTGTCGAGTCAATTCCTTTTCCTTTCAGAAAGTTTCGTTTTTATTTACATTTTGTACTGCATGATCCCACTTCTGGTGAAAAGGATGTCAGTAACAGATGTCCCAGTAACTGTTTGCATTTCATTAAACACTGACAGAGACACTGCTCTGGCATTTGGTTAAGTTGTTACACTGGTATCAACCATGACATTAGGATTTATGAAGGAAAGAAGAGTCACGTTAGATTAATGATATTGAAAAATAATCTAATCTATAGTCAGTGAACGCTTGTAAGGTTTCTATATGGCCTGGTTGTGGAATTTGATCAAGGCACATACATGTACGAACACATACACTTCGAATTTTTTGTATACAGATACATATATAATAATAGATATGTACATATGGTGGACGACAACAAATCAACAAAACTTAGTTTAGAATTGTCAGCTTCATGTTTTCACAACCGTCAGCTAAACAAAATGAACGTATTTCTTTAGCGTATCTAGTTATAACTAGAACAAATTACAAAAGATATAAAATTACCCTCATCAGATTGACATAATTGATATATTTGAATATGCAGTAATAAAAAGATTTCTTAATTTCTCTATCACACCTAGTCCTTTGATTTGTAATTAGCTAACAGGAATTTATTTGAGTGTCTGCATTTTGCAATAAATTCACTACGCTTGTTCAATATTTCGTCTTTGATAGCGTAATTAAGGATCTCGAACTTTTCCCGCAAACAAAGGTTGCACTTTTTCGATTTGTCTGAATAGGGCTGCGCGTTAGTGATTGCCGACCAGTTCATGGTGGGGGGGGATGTTCTTTTCTATTAGGTCCCATACGTACGATGAAAGGGTTGTGCTGTTTCTGTACTCCTCATTTCTTAATGATTGCTTATGTCCGTTTTATCTTCTCTTGAAATCTTTTTCGGTCAACCCAATATAAACTTCCTTTTGGACTTCCGGCACACTAACTTCGCATTTATATATGGCTGATTTTTCTCTACAGTCACTGTCCAAAGGCCATTCATCTTTTTTCTTGCAGTTACATGGTAACTTCGCTAAAATATTAGGCGATGCTATCTTTTTATTGTGACAGTTGATGATTTCCCCAACGTTTTTAGTGCAGGGGTAGCTCACTTCCGTGTTTTTGGGATTAAAAAGCTTGTGTAGACGGTTTGAAGGTGGAAAATGTATATCAACTAGGTTCAGAAAATACATAAAGTACATAAAAATACATATTTGTATAAAATAAGATAAAGTAAATAAGTAGAATTAAAAAGTATTTGTAATATCGTAATAGTACTGTACAGCAGACTTATTTACTTGTTTGCTTTTCCTTTCTTTATACTTGCTCCGTAATATTTATAGAGCACTCCATGCTCTATAAATAAAAACTTTTTTTTTACTCTCCAGTTTTATATATATATACGATCTACCGTATGTATAAGAACAGCAAAATATTCTGCATGACTTTGTGCATGTTCCTGTCTTGTCAATAAGCTTATACCAAGTCAGATTATTCAAGAGAAAATGTTGCAGTTGAAATTGAATCCATCTCTAGGGCATCATCAACAGTTGAGAAACCAAATGTTCCAAATCTTTTAAAAGTATTGTAGTTAAAGGCATGTTCTAATATAGATTCCTGTTAGACAAGCTGTAAGCTTCAGCTTTTAGAGCCAGTAACACTTCACTCCTACGAGCGTACTGAATGCTCCCAAAGAGGCTAACAGGACAAGTAAACAAATTTCTTCTCTCCTATACGCACTCTACATGGAAACGTTTATGGGACTAAAAGTACGTTATTAATTGCATAGCTAAAATATATTTTTAAGTAATGCATCCTAAATGTCTATGCATTTAGGTACACTAGAACAGTATCAACAAATATTACTTTCTTTTAAAACAAATTATTTACATGTCAAAAATGTACAACAAATCTTATTGGCGCAAGATTTTTTACGTCAACCACTTGAACCAAGGATTTCTTTCTGCGGAAGCCTGTGTTCCTGTTTTAAGCTGTTCACAAAAACAGGAAATATCTCTGAAGACGCTTTCCTGTGCTTTTGTCTTTTGACAGTGATGTAGATTGTAAGAAGGACCAACTGCCATCTGAACAAATCCAAGCGACACTGTTGCTTGTCACTCTGAGATGCATTTTTAGTGGCCTCGCTTTCAAATTAGACCAAGGCTGAGGCCAAAGTACAAAATTAGCATCAATATTTGTTGCGTTGCCTGAAAATTGTCTCCTGTTGCTCGTGTGTGCGATGCCTTTAAAGTAGCCCAACATCAAATTGAAGTTTTTTACATTGCCTGGAAAGAAGTAATTTTTGCATTTCAGGCTTTTGTGTTTCAGAATGAGCCTTTTGTTCCTGTCAGTCCCCGCGATGGTAAGTTCCATCAATAACGAAACCTCCATATGTGAGCCTTCTACGTTGACTGTGTTCTATTCCATTCGGATCACGAGCATACACTAACACATACTTCCACTTTTAGAAATGCTTGAGTGACTTGTACTGTTTCATGATATGTTAGATCAGGTGCGTATCTTAATGGCCCAACCTTCTTTAGACCACTTTTGTTCATTGTTCAAAAAGTCATTTATTTTTTAGTTTAAATACAAAAAAACAATGTTTTTAAAAAACATAAAGCTATTATTTATTAAACTGAAGTAGAAATAATGTTTTCACTCGACATCTGGGACCATCAGCATGCTTAAGTTTGGGACGAAGCATAACACAAGCAATTACACAAGCCACAACACTGTTAGATAAAAAACATGCTACATTAAAAGGGATTAACAATAGAAAAAGAATAAACTTTGAATAACTACAAAAAGTACAGACGCATAAGACAACATATTTTGAAATGCATTTAAAGCAAGATAGCTTACAAATACATTATTCTCAAATTAAAACCATAAGGAAACAATGAGACCTGATGGACGTTTATCTCAAAAAGAAAATAAGCAATGGAATGTTGAAAATGTGCCCTAAAAGACCATTTATGTACGTTTATGATAAAATTTGCTTGATACCTTGCAAAAAACCACTTGCAATAAATATATCTGTCCTTTTGTAGTTTGGGTGTTGTGATGTCCTCTACAGTTTCCTCTTCAGCTTTCGAGAAGCTAGTAATTAACTTGGCATTACTTTCCACGGGATAAAAATCAACATATAACTCATTGTTGAGAATGGTTTGCATCTCATTGAAGGAAGTGTCTCGACAGTCAAAAAAGTAAATGTATCATTATGTTTACTGTAAGCTTTCAAAGTACCACTTCCCACGATCTACTTTTTCGGTCACCAAGCAAGTTCAAATGAAATGAATATTTAAATCTACTAATGAATCATCTTTTTTCCCTTCTTTTTTGATACATAATACTTTGTTTACCTCTGTAATTTCTCAAGACAACTTTGAAAATCTTTATGTAATTCTGTACCAGGAGAATCAAAATCCTTAGCTACAACCAGGGATATCATTGCATTTGCTTCCCATTTTTAATGAAAGTTGTGGTCCTAAACATTTGGGTGCCTACCTTCACCAACTTTAGCATTTAGCTCACCCATGAAAAACACGATTTCTTGGGATTTGCATTGTGCCATGGCTTTATCCAGGTTTGCATAAAAATGTTCAATGTCATTCTCATTGCTATTGGATGTTGGTGCATAAACTTGAATGATGGTGGTGTTAAATGGGCTTCCTTTTAATTTGACCACAATTATTCGATCGGAAACAGCCCGGTAGCCAAGTAGACAATGTGCTATGTTTGGTCCTAGTAGGATTACAACACCATGAATAAGTTATTTATCTGGTCCTGAGTGTAAGAATATGGTGTCGTTCTTTAAATTGATTTTTCCTGATGCTAACCATCTGACTTCACTCAATCCTAGTATGTTAATCGTTACTCTCACCATTTCTCTCACAACTTTTTACAACTTCCCTGCTTGGTTTAGTGTCCTGACATTCTATGTAGCTATGCGGTAGCACGCAGTAGCATGATGACAATCTGGGCTGCCCTGCGTATTCAGCTAACCCGTAAAAAGCGAGACAGTGGATGTTTGATCCATACTCCCCAAAGTCCTTCTGCAGGGTGTTTTATCGCTACACCATCTCTAGCCAGCTGGCCGTTGACCCTAAATAGTTCACCAGCCCTTTGATAGGTTCTTTTTATTCCTACTGGCTGCTAGCCACCTTTCTCACCAAATTTGGAAACTGGTGGCGGAGCCGTTTTAGTGGCTTACCACTCGATCATGCAACAGGTTGTACTGGATTACGTATTACCAGTAGCAAGAAAAGAACTGACCTGACCTGACAACCAAACCGATCTCTCCTTTTGTCCTTGCCTCTTTATCAGTTAGTACTCGTTTTGAGTTCAATTGCGTAAGCCTCATGCTCGTTTCCTCTTTTGAATTGACCAAGTTTTGGTAAGACATGATATACACATAACGTGATCTTAGAATGAAGTTTAAGTTATGATACTTCATTTCTAGTAACACCAATAACACATAAATACTTCTATTAGGATCTGTTTAACTGGTTTTGTAGATTCAAACCAAAAGAAATATTATCAAGATGAGTAAATATACAGACAAAGATTACGACGATTTGAATGTCTCCGGTACGTCTCATGTTTTACTGTTTACATTTTTAGATTTGTATTGCAGTTTTGATTCATGTTGTCACATAAAAAGGAAGTTTCATCATTATCCAGTTTGCCATATAAAGTTTTGGTGGAAGGGATTACTAGAAAAGTTAGTTGTTGAAGGTATTTTACTTACTAATAGTTTTGACGTGAATATGAGTCTGTTCGTGCTGCCATTTTAAGTCGCACACTTGTCCATTGGCATGATTTGCGTTACAGCATTTCTTTCTGTGAGAGTCCTTTCCAGGAATTCATGTTGCATTTACCAATTTAGTGTAAAAGAGAAAAATGCATTTAGATCTGTTGACTTTGAAAGCAAGCTTTAAAATAGGATTGAAGCAGATTTGATATCTTGTGAACTCGTGAGTAAGTAAGTAAGTAAGTTTTTATTTGCCACAAACATAAAATGAAAAATGTTTACAAATGTTTAAAAAAAAAAAAAAAAAAAAAAAAAAAAAAAAAAAAAAAAAAAAAAAAAAAAAAAAAAAAAAAAAATAAAAAAAAAAAAAAT
>RDPX01000412.1:148581-187389 GCA_003991215.1 Morbakka virulenta
CTCTCTCTCTCTCTCTCTCTCTCTCTCTCTCTCTCTCTCTCTCTCTCTGTTTCTCTCCCCCTGTCCCACTCCCTTTATCACTCTCCCCCTCTCTCATCCTTAATCCTTTAATTTACAATATTTTGCTGTTGTTTTATGTTTAAGGTGGGTGAAGAAGAAAATAGATGAAGTCAAAGGCTTGTTTAGTTGTACTTCACAGTAATTAAAATCCCAATCCTAATCTGTTTCTTTCATCATTTAGGTGATGAGTTTGCACACTTGGTTGGGGATAGAGTTTAAAGTGGGATGAATAAGTTTTTTATAAAATGATGTAACTGGGGTATAAATCCTATGGAAAGAAACTCTTGGCACAGAAATGACTTTTATTCTTGCTATGAATGGCCCCTGTTAAGGAAAGCCATTCTTGTTAGCAAGAAAAGATATTACTCCTCAGAATTATAACAAAACTTCAATTTCAAAATATGTGGATGTGATAGCTAACCAAAAGTTAATTTTAAACTTTTTTCTAGTTTATGTTGTGAGATTTTTTAACTGGTCTCAGTTAATTTTCAATGTGTAGATGCGGGTCCTGTTTAGTTAATCTGTCTTGTCAGATGGGCATTTAGGGAGTGCAAAGCCAAATGTAAGCATTTAATGTAGAGGGATGCACTGGGGGTGTTTTGATGGGCTTCATTTAGCATGGTAGACCTTGCAGAGATGCATTGGCAGGAACAGATGCATTGCATTTACCTGAAATATACAAGTTCCCTTAGAGTATCAAGGGTGTATAGTCATTCAGGTACAAAATATATAGTAACTTTGCTTAGATTATTAGGTGCTAATGGTGATGTGAGCCAGAATTTTAAGCATGTACAAAACTTAAGATTTTCCTATTTTTGAAAAGGTCTTACAATTGGTGGCTCATGGGGCTTATATGAAGGTTTACGAAACCCTGATGGAAGGACATTCAAACTGCGGTTGAACAGGTAGGTACATCTAATTCTACCCTACACTTGTTTGGTAAGATTGTGGGGTTTTTTTGAACATGTGATTGAAATTCAGTGTGTTACTCATTTGTGATGAATGCAAAATAATAAGTTATTAAAAACTGTAGGAAGTTATTTGAATGCTACATAACAGAACACACAGCCTTGTCACATAGACTTTCTCCAAACTAGACCCGTTGGGTATTCCAAGATTGTTTGCTATCAGCTTTTTATGCAGAACTAATACATAGAGCTCTTTGCTTTGGACAGGTTATTTAATTTTGAACGAAACCATTTCTTCATCAAGTTCTTTTCATTGTATTACTCTGTTATATTTTTTATGCACAAGCAAGTATTGCCACGCTTCTACATCTTGGTATTCTCTTTGTTCTTGTTCTCAAATGATTTCTCTTTTCGTTATAGACAATTAACATAATAATAGACTCATCTTTAATGTGTGCTCTGTATGGCGTGCTCCATTGTGTAATAGAAAATTTCAATTCTAAAACTGAGTTGAATGTAGACCTAATGTGCACCCATGCATGTATTAAGTGAAATTCAGGGGGGGAGGGGTTATAGACACTTATTTGCTCAATAATAAAATAAAATACTAGGCTTGCACTTATAGCCTGTGGGTTTTTCAGTCTTGTTTCTATTAACTGCTACTTTCATCTTATGGCAGTGACTGGGGTCACATATGGCTACCTTGGCGGAAATAATAAAGAATGGCAAAATAAGTTGACAATTCATGTGCATTAGCCAGGGTGTTCATCTTGGGCAAGTATCACTATGCCCATATCCTTCTTTGTCATGTTTATGATGCAGTAGAACAGAACAAAACAACCAGTCATGAAAAAAGACATGCAGTAGAAAAAGATGAACCAAATGGGGAGAAAGTTATTAGAGTTTGCAAAAGTCTGTAATGGAGCAGTAACAAAACACCATGTTTAATAATTGAGATTGCTAGAAGTGGACCTGGAGAAGCTCAAACAAACTTTTTGAAAAAGCGAAATAAATTTTATCTTGACAAACAACTGACATGCTATTAAAAACACAGGCATTATTAAAAATGTCAGCATTGGCAGTGATGCAAAGAGAATAGTCAGGTTGAACATGAGGGTAGAGAAGATAAAACTTGTGAGAACATCAGGCTACCTAGTGCAAAGGTGCCCATAATTTTGTCAAGAATTTTTTGCCAAAGACAACATAGTATTCTCATGATGAACTCTAAATCTAGTGAAAATGCCCCACCATTTCTAAAGAGTGAAATCAAGAGAGTCATCAAGGAACAAAATGGGAAGGCTCCTGTTTAGGGTGGGTTGGCTATGTCTCAAGTAAATACTTCTAAGAAAGACTTTGCAAACTATTCTACTCATCTTCATATCAGCAAAGGATCCCAGAGAAGTGAGTAAATGCTGTCATCATTGTAATCTGCAAGAAGATGGAAAAAATCACCTTTGAATCTGCAAACCAATCAGCCTACTAAGCCACACTTTTGAGTTCTATATGAAAACAATAAAGAACAGAATCTACCTTGTGGGGGTACAAATCAGCCTCAGAACAAGCAGCTCATTGAAAATTGTATTCCACACTGGGTCATCTGCAGACAATATGCCAAGTGTAAATAGTAGAGAATAGCCATACAGATGGCATTTGTAGACTACTAAAGAGGATTATATTAGCATGATGCAATATTCAAGAGAACCTCTAGAGAATAGCAACTGTGAAATAGGCATTTTATTTTGTATTTTCTAAGAATAACTTTTCATAAGACAAGCATCAGCTGAATAAGATGGAAACTAAATTTTTAAACAAAGCAATCAACATCCATCACACTCAGGACATCTTTTTGTGCTTCTATAATGTGGCTATTTGTGAAGTTTGTAACCAACACTGTAAGAATAATCACACTTACATATTTTCTTGGGTCATCCACAGGCAAGCTTGCCTCCTCCCATGCCAGTGATTCAAATCTTCAGGTAATGTCAGCATCTTTTCTTTAACATCAACATATATATTAATTAGTCTTCCTTGTTGCAGATGACCATTCATAAGTTTTGATAGTAATACTAGATACTCTTGAGATTTCTTATGCTGTTGGCAGTGCCCAATTGTATCCATTCTTCTAGCAGCAATTTTGCAACTGATGGGTATTAAATTTTTTTTAAAAACTGTTTAGAACAGGGTGTTGGAATTCTATGTTCATTGATGTTCTAAGCATCCACGTGTATGTTTTGTCTGTTGGTCATCCTAGCTTTTTGTTTAAGTCCAACTTTTTTTATCCATATGAGCATATAATTTCTGTAGTTCCTGTAAAGAATGGCAGTTTTATTTGTCTTGGTAGATTAAATTTTCACACATTTTCATTTTATTTAATGTTTCCTTTGTTAATGCCTTACTGGCTTTAATGACTTGTTGAGCAGATTTTAACAAAGAGCCCAGATATTTGATGTCATTCATTTCTTAGAGTGTGTTTTTTTCATCCATTGTTTTAAAGAAAAGTGATTGTACATTAAATGACATGTATTCTGTTTTCTTTGCATTCAAATGTAGATCAACTTTTCCACATTGGTTGTCAATGCTGTTTTTGATTATTTTGTAAAAATCGTGTTTTTTCTTAGTTTGTCAGGTTGTCAACATGTTACTGGTCAAAGTATTATTTATTGCATCACTCCCATTTGAACACAAGTTTTTATTCTTACAAATAACCAAATTACTTTGATTAGGCAATACACCATGGGGGGGGGGCACCAGCAATGAGTTGCTTGGGTCTTTTGATGTTCATCGAGTGGACAAACAGGTATTGGGTAGAAAGGAATACATGGACACACAGAAGATACACTTGGAAATCGGTAAAGATGGTGAAGCTTTATGAAAAGTGTTTGTGTAGACCCTATGTGAGCTGATACTATTGTGAGATAGGCAAATAGATAAATAGTTCAGTTGGTTTGTATAACCAGGAAGTGTCCATTGGGAGTGATTTCCTGTAATTGTTATAAATGTTGATGTGTATTGATAAATTCTTTCCGGTTTTTTGTCTTTTTAGTGTATTAAATGGAATGACAAGAAGAGGACCATTTGTGGCAAATAGCCTGGGTATTCTTGGTAAGTATGATCTTTTGTACAAGGATACTTTTTAAGAACCTCCAATCTGTAGAACACTTTGCCACGAGATTGCCTCCCGAAGTAGTACAACATGGACATCTTCAACTCATATGTCAATAAACACCTGTCAAAACCTTCCTTATAAGTCATCAAATGTTTTTCATTCATTTATATTTTTCATCCCTTTTGTAATACTTATCATCATCCACCTGTCCGTCTATCCATGTCATTAACCCTCATTCTCAGTGGTTTTTAGCCTTGATGTGTGGTGACTGATGAGTACATTAAAATTCCCTAGTATATTTGTCTAGTTCTGTTTGACATTAGTCAATTGCAATATTTTTCTTAGTGTAAGAATCATTGCCCCAGAGTTACAAACAGACAGTTGTTGAAAGTAGAACAGTAAGCTTTAGGGATTAACCATGATTCCAATTTCCAGTTTTGGACTAGAAATCAACATAGACCCTTTCCCTTGGACTGCTTGTCTGTAGGTACAAGTTAAAGGTTTAGTGTGTGCGTAAATGCATGTGAGGATGTTGGGAAAGGGGTGTTTTAACAGTTTTGCTTTTTCACGTTTTTATTGTCAGTTAACATCACCTTCACTGTCAAGTGGTATTGTTTCTGTGCTTCTGAAGTTCTACCCAATAGTAATATTTGATCACCAAGTTTGAGCTGCTGTGGTTAAATGTTTTGTAAGTGCGGAGGATGCTGGCTTGATGTATGTGTATTAAAATGTTAAAAACACTTTTATTGCCTTATCACTAGCTTACTTATATTTTTTTACAGGTCGACTTCCAAAATAAACGACAATAATGAATTGAATGAAATTTAAACATCTCACCATCAGAACCATAGTAGACACCTGACAGCGGTAACATAACGGCAGATCATAAGAGAAACTTGTTATGCCAAACATGTCAATGTAATCTGCCTAGGAGGCATGATATCAACAAACAGAAATTGTGAGTGGGATGGTAGATTTGGCGGGGGAGGGGGACATATACAAAAATGGCACTTTCTTTTAATCACCAGCAAAAACTCTTTCTTAAAATGCTTTGTTAAAAAGTTGACTCTTTTTTTCTTTTAAAAGTTTATAATATTTAGGCCTGTACTGACATCCAATGCAAAGAGGTTTTTTCTGGGCATCTTCATAAAATGGATAAGGTTCCTTTGCATTTTCTGTTGTGCCCTGTTTTGAGCCTTGTATAATATTCTAAAGATATACAATTAATTGCAGAAATCGATGAACCATATAGGTGTACTCAAAAATGAAGCCGTCAGAAATTACGAAAGTAAAATAAAACAGTGTTCAAGTGTAAAGCAATTCTAGTTTGTAGTTGTAAGAGCAGAGAGATATTATTATTATTTTTTAAAATATTAAACACTTGTAAATGCCTATAGTACCATACCATTCACGTAGTGTCACCGGGGTATGCCAGGTGTATATGTGTTTGTTTTGTTCTTTTTTGTTTTTTATTTACTTTATTTTGAATGACCTTTTGTGCTTGTTTCTAGCGCTGTAAGATCAACTCCTACTATTTCCTTGTAGCTTCTGCATATACCTGTACATTCAAAGACAGTTGTGCCATGGGTTAATATCCAGGCGTGCTTAACAAGTTGGCTATACTGTCTACGACCTTCTTATTTTACATTACACATGGAGTTAAAGACTGCCTGTTTACTTTTGCCAACAGTCTAAATTTTTTTCCCAAACGTTTACAATTCTGATCCAAACACCATGTGTCTGCAGTCAATGTAGAACTGGTAGTGTTTATCATCTTGCACTTTCCCCGGGCTTTGTAATTGTATTATTGTGATCATTCTGATGCATTTTTAGGTAGTAGTTAGTGCACATGTATTAAGACTAAGATGAACTTATTTCTTGAGTTAATTTTGTTTTCTATCCATTATCACGTTTTCCTTACCATTAAAAAATCATTTGAGTATTGTTGTAGTTTACTTTGTTGAATTTGTTGACATCTTAAACCACATAATGTATAAGCTTTCAAGTAAAACAACGCTTGTTTAAAGCCTATGTCGAAGCAGACCTACATTCATTCACCGGAAGACGTAGAAAATGTGCACTGTAATGATCGCCAAATGCTAAATTCTTCGTAAATATTACTTTCCACTCCAGTATGACAGCATTTGCTCACTTTCAAAACATCCTACAGACTTTCCATCCCCATGAACAGGTACAATTTGTCTTAGGCCTAGGCTTTTATTTGCATTGGAGGAGGATGCTTTAAATTATTTAGTTTTATTTGCTTTTTTTAATCAAAAATTACTTCTATTTTCAAATTAGTAAAATAAGGAGTAAGTACGTAGGTATTATTTGAGCAAAACTATATAATTTCTTTGATATTTTTTATGCAATTATACTTTTATGGCAACAGCAGTTGATACTCTTGGGAAGAGTCAGGGTCTCGGAAAGCTAGAATGATCTGATTTATTACGTAGTACCTTAACCAATCTTTCACTTTGACTTCTCGGTCACTTTGGTACTGCAGGATTGTTACTGATTTTGCTGAGCTTGTCTGCCCTCCTCTTGAAAGCAGACGGACTATCGACTTTTGGATCGTCTGAAGAACTTGTGGCGTCCTACATTATTGTCAATTTTAACCTTCTTGAAAGGCTGGTCTAATGTAAGCTGTTGCATTTTTGCGTAAATCATTTTTTTTGTTTTTATACTCTCATAACATGTTCTTGTATACAAACAATAACTCCAGCCCCTTTAAAAGCCTATCCTTTGTTTTAGTTTTCAATTTATTATTAGTAGCTTTTTAAATTTCATGGTTCTGTCTTTCAGCGTTAATGTACTGCAGTCTCAATACGTTATGTGAAAAAGTACGTGGAACTGAAGACGAGTATAATTCAGTTGCTGCTGCTGTTGCAACAGGTGCAATCTTCAAATCAACAGGTAGGATTCTTATTCGACATGTAATCAATTCATCGCACTTCTTCATTCCAGATGAAATTGAGTAGTATTCGAGTGCATACACCTTCTACTTTAGAAATGTGGGGGTTTTTTATTTAAAAAATTGAAATTTAGACGTGAAGAAATACACCGTTATTATTCAAACCATTCGAATTCTATCTAAAGTCATATAAGCACTTAAAACCGTATCACTTGTGACACAGGAACGTTTGTGGCACTCTTACTGGCACCAACTGTATGCACCATACATAGGTGAAGAATGATGGAAAGAATGAAAACTATATCACCTTTTGTCATTTTGTTTACGATAAGCGCTTGTCCTTTCCAAGGCCATTGCACCAGCGTGCGAAGTAAGGTTTGTAATAAAAAATAAAATTTGAATAGATTTGTATTCTAATCTGCTGTGGGGATGATCTGATATTATATATCTTGCAGAAGTGTTTAGCACTGCGCGAAATGTGGATATTTAGGATGAATGTACCTTGAGGGTTTTGATTGCCGGTGTGAAAAAGACACACGCGAAAAAAACATAGACACTCAATATTACCATAATAAAGAGTTTAGAAGCAGCAGAAATGTGGCTAGATTGACGCTGCTCTCGAATCTCGTGGGGTGTTTACGAATCGAATAAATTGGCCAAGGGAAGAATAGGACGCAAAAAGAAATAAAGTGAAAAGCACTAAATGTGGGCGAAATGGCTTCGTCCGGTAAATAAGAAGAAAATGAAAGTAAAGAAATGGAGCGAAAAGATAAGAGAAAGAAGACTCAGATGGCTAGGACACATGTTACGCCTGCCAGAAAAAAACCCCGTCAAAACAGGCCCTTGCGGAGGCTCTGAAAACTTCAAAGAAGCCAACAGGCAGACCGGAAAGCACCTGGATCTCAATGACTAATGCACAATTAGCAGAGAAAGGCCTGCCAAAAATTGGAGATACAAAACTAGAACAACAAGCTAGAAACAGAACAAGATGGAGGAAGATAACGAAAAACTGATCTTACAAACTCTTAAATATATGGATTTTAGCGCAATGTCGACAAACGACGGAAGGCGTATTTGATAATGATGATGATGATGTATTATTGATTTATGTTGATTTAGTAATTCCCATCAAACTGTGAAAATGCAAACACTTGAGGCACAAATAGCTTAATTAAGACTTAAGAGTCGAAATCTACCTTTAGCTGTTTAGCGTTGGTTTCTGTTTCCACTTGATTATTTATGAAGACTGTTCTATAGTCAGCATAGTAATACAATAATAATAAATACTAATCGCAGCGCATGGAAAACGAGTTAAAATCGTTAGCTCTGTTTGGCCCACTGTCTGGACTAATTATCTGACTAATTATCTCCTGTCCTATTACGCCTTTCTCTTGCACCCCTCTTAAACCATCGCTTGCACCTCAAAGCTATCTACTAAATTACACAGAATTGGGATACAAAATTAACAAGGAACAAATAAATAACCTATTGTACATGGATGACCTGAAACTATACTCAAAGAATGATAATCAATTGGAAGTACTTTTAAACACAGTCAAGATATTTGTGACAACATTAAAATGCAATTTGGATTGGACAAAGCCAAAGCATCCTTTAAAAGTGGAATACTGACAAATACATCAAGCGTAAAGCTATATGCTACAACGATTATTCAAGAACTCAATCAAGAAGGCACATATTAATATATAGGCATAGAGGAAGGCAATGGTATCAAACACGCAACAATAAAAGAAAGGGTCTGAAAAGAATACTATCGAAGAATTAAGATGATCCTGAAAAGTTAGCTGAATTCAACCAATAAAATCACTGCAATTAACACTTTGGCAATCCCAGTGGCAACATACAGTTTTAATGTAATTAACTGGCACATGAACGAAATCAGAAAAATGGATGCCAAGACGAGAAAGACAATGACAATGCACAGAATGAATCATTCTAAAGCAGACGTAGAAAGGATATATATGGAAAGAAATGAAAATGGACTGTACCGAGGGAGAATTGACAGAGCAGATGTTGACAAAGGATTGACACATAAATGGTTGCAAAGTTCGGGATTGAAAACGGAGACAGAAGGTTTGGTGATAGTTGCACAAGATCAAAGTTTAGCAACACGATACTGTCAGCACAAAATTATCATAAGTGGAACTGACCAAAAATGTAGGTTATGCCATGAATTTTATGAAAGTGTGGATCACATATCTGGCTGACCTGCCCTAGCGAAAAAGGAATATTTTGAAATACATGATAAGGCACTGGCGTATATTCACTGGAAGATTTGTAAATACTACCATATTCAAGTCAGTAACATATATATATATATATAAGATATGATAAGTTGGAACTTATCATATCTTATATTACGCTCTGCATTTATGTATTGAGCACTTTAATACGGATAACCGAATCGAAAGCTTTATATATATATATATATATATATATATATATGTGCGTATGAGCTAAAAAGTATGAATGTTCAACTATCAAAAAAATAATATCATAATGTAAAGTTTGTAAATTGCAGCCACTGTCGAAGCTTTTCGTTCACAGTTTGCACGCCCCCTTGAAGGCCAATGGCTTTGCAGTATACCACGTGGTCTGGTATTTTCCTTTCCCCACATAAGCACTGGTTGCTCTGTGCTAGACCGATTCTGTACATGAAGTCTGCATACCTTCCGTGGCCTGACCTCATTCTGTTAAGCAAAACCCAGGGCGCCCGTGGTAGATCGTGCCCTTGGGGTTCAGTTGACGGCTCTGGTATGTACTGCTTCAATCTACACTCGGTGCTGCTCCACCTCTCTTGCCACTTCTCTGCTGTCCATAGATCCGGAGAGCTGCCGTTTGCGTCACGAGCGATATCCTGCATTCTTCTGGATAGAGGACGTCTGGATGCGAGCCTTTGTGGGGCCTGTCTGTGAGCAGTTGCTAAGGGGTGCAGTAGGTAAGATGGACTGTTAAGCGCTCTGGTGTAGGTCTTAAGAATAATGTTTTCTCTCCTCAGATCAGGTCAGTAACAAATGGTATGAGCATAAACCAACCAAAATTGTTGAAGGAAATGATGCTACAGTATTGTGGGATATGCCTATTGACACAGACAAAGAAATCAATGCAAACAGGCCGGATATCGGATAAATCAAAGAGTTGTTTTACTTTAATTGTTATGGCTGTATCATCAAAAAGAGATTAAGAAGATTGCAAAATACAAAGATCTCGAAATAGAAATAAGCAAAATGTAGAACACTAAAAACGACTCTCATTCCATTTGTAATAGGAGCTCTTGGACTTATTAGAAAAGGAATAACTCGGTATGTTGAACAAATACCTGGTAATATTTGAATCTAAGAACGGCAGAAAATGGTGCTTCTTGGAACTGCACATTTACTAAGAAGAACTCTATGCATGACTTAGCCTCAGGATCATAGCTTGATCCCGGCATATTCAAAGGATTGAAGCACACAAACATTGTAAAGCATGTTTTTTTCATAATAATTATAGTAATTATAATTGAAATAAATCAAAGGGCCGCGTCCTTCAACTGGTCACCTCAATTTGTTTTTATCTGTATATCATCAGTATAGGCTTTGTTGAAGTTCTTCGACACATCTCGTTGATTTTCCAGAAAGGTGACTTGCTTGCCTGTGTTGTGCAGTGCCTTGTCAAGGAGAAGTATGATTACAAGATAATGAAGGCTGACGTAGGGGAAAATATGCGTAGTTTAATGGAGAAGAATTTAGAAGATTAACTGAATCATTAAGCCCTGGGTATTGACATTAAACTGTATCCGGTTGTGGAGTTTCGACGTGGGCGAATGAGCTTACCCTTAGCCACAACTACCTCCAGGTTCCCCTTGGGCAACGTCGAGTACCTGTCAGCTCTCCCGCATTGCTGAAGTACCGGGTTGGCGTCCGGCGGAGTACGTCTACTTCATAGCCAGGATTAGATCAGTGGCTTTTGTCGTTAGCCATCCCATGAGAAGGTAAACTCGGAACAATAAGCCGATAAATCTCCGTCAATTTGAAATACCAGAAATACCAAATTTCGTGGAACCGTGTGATTAACTCTGTTTGGATTTTATACCTTTAATATTAATACCTTTTTACACATTAGAGCAATTTTTTTCGCATTTTTTGTACTTTTACCTTGGGGTCATGTGTTGTATTTTTATTAACATCAATTTATCGCACACACTTGGGTGTGATGCATGCACCCAGCTTACCCTTATCGGGCTGGGAGTCGGATGGGTTTGCTGGGGTTTCTTCCCCTGAGCCCCCCCATGGGCTCGTATTGCTCCACCACTCAATAATAATAATAGTAAAAATGCTGATAATAGTAATAGTGTGTAAATTGTGATTATTTTTCTATTTTACAACGATGTTTAGGTGGAATTCGTGCAATAGGAATTGCTAGTTTGCTTGGTGGAAGTATAGCAGTCACATATTTTGTTGGAGAACGCTTTTGGAATTCAAGGGGACAGACATGGACATCGTCTACTCCAAACTGGGCTTGACCGTAAAGAAGAACATTGACTCGCAGATTCCTTTCTCTTTTTTTTTTCTTTTTTTTTTGATGACAGCCAGGGAAATCCAAGTGGAGAAATAACTGCGTGACTTTAACTACTTCATGTAATGGATCGCAGCGGAAGATTACATTTCACAGTTACCACATAATAAATGAATTCACATTTCTACTTGCATAGGTAACCCAAACACAGTTGCCTTGCCAACACAGTTTTACTGAAAGAGTAGCTCAGTGGATATAGTATGGCTTGACGTAATATTATTATTGTCATTGATAGTTACGAAGTAATATTCTTGTTTTGTATGAAATGTGTATGCTTTCCTACAGATGTTTTAAAAATCTATGGTTATCGTCAATGTTGTGCTGAGGTAGCTCAGGTAGAATTTTGTTGGTTTTTTTTTACCGGTGAACTATGACGTAGCGTGTGTAGATAGATTTCCATATGGGTTGCTATTAATTGACAGTGTCGTAATCAAGTTCTTTCTGTATTGTAAATACGTTTTGAAGGAAGGAAATTGAACAAAACATACTCTGATTTTTGTTGATCGGGTTAACTTTTGCATCCTTTTTTTCCTATTTATATTTTTTTAATTAATTAATTAATTTATTTATTTATTTATTTATTTATTTATTTATTTATTTAGTGTTTTGCCATGTTTTTAGTAGCGTGTGGTAAATACATATTGAATATATGATGATATTTCTGGACTACAACATTAAAACAACTTGGTTATATCAAATATGTCCTGCTTTGGTGTTGGTTTTGTTGTCATAAATATTGGCAGTGATGGCCATTGGCCATTATTTATATCCGGGCTAGCATCTTGCCGCAGGAGCCCCATTTTGATGTTCGTTTAAAGGTAGCGTAAACGAATTCCTTTTTTTCCCGAGACTTTTGCATTTACGAACAGTTTTAAGATAAAATCCATGGGTGTTTTAAGAATACCACAAGCGATTTAATTCAACTTCCCATAAAACCCGCGTTCGAGTATGTTACAAAATAGTACCATTTTCGTGATCAGTACTAAAAATAGTTCGTACGGTTGAATAATATCTTGCTTGCATTATCCAGACATTAGGATTGTTCTGATAAACTGTTGCGGACGTCAACTGCTATAAGCTACATTATTTCTTTTCGAAGGCAGTTTGATGCTGTTGAACATCCTTTGAACTATTAGCTTAGTCAGGTGTTTCTCAGTGTATCTCGTGTAAAAATTCAGATGGCTAACTTTATCGGAGTGTTGCAACAGGTGTCTGCACAACGGTAACCATGATTGTAAAGTAAAGAACACAGCACTCGGTTATGAAAATGAACAACATTCTTCTTGAAGAGACTAGGGAAACAAATATGCCTACCCACCCCGCCAAATATGACAGGGGTTAAAAGCATGCTTGAAGAATTACATAGGGACAACTTGACCGGCAGTGTTGCAAATCACATGGTGAATTGAGGTTTTTAAATTTTTAATAGTAGGGTTTGGTTAGTGAATTTGCCTTTTTTGATTGTGTGCAGCTCGATTTGATAATTAAACAGAGAATGTAGATAGCTTGCTTTACTATTCGGCCCACTCCATTCATGAATTTAGGTAACCCTAGAACCACTGGAATGAATCCCATGAGAAAGGAAAATGAGACAACTCAGGTCCATTTTTCCAAACCCATTTATCAGATTTTACTACCACACGGAGTGACCTATCCAACCCCTTTATGGATGCCTTACAATTATCGCGGTTGAAATTGGGCTTTGGTATTAAACATCGTTGCTAAATGCACACGGTATTTGACAGTAAGAATCGCATTGTATCGCCAGGTTATTAAAACTTCGTAAAACAGTCATTTAGAAGTCCTGCTTGTAACAGCTCGTTTGTTTGTTTTGAAAAAATACCTCGCATGAATTAATTTGTAATTTTATCACAACAAATATTAACACAATATTACATGTATAATCTACTTTGTGAGGCAGGCAGGTGTCTCTATCTAAAGTGATCGACGAAGAAGATTAAGAATATTACAATAGAACGTGCCATGACCTGGGTCCTTTGGACAGACAAGAAAGGAAAGAAATAAGAAAACTCGACACCTTTTACAAGTGTCATCAACAGATGTAGAGTATTATAAAAGATAAAAAAAGATCCTGTATTAACTATTTGGTACCAACAGGAAACATCTCCTTCATGCACATTTAAAATAGACGTGGCATACGATGGTTTCAGTTGCCACAATGTGGATCGCAATTTGTAGGTCGCTGCAACGCACCAGAAAAACGTGAGTGAACAAGGAATGCAGGACTGCACACGCAGATAACTGTTTACCACGGACATTTGATACCTGAGAACGCGATTAGTTTAGACCTTTTGAGTTCATAATCTTAAACCATAGTAATGATAAAGCTAAATTTAGTGCTCAATGCCAGTCTGAAGAGTCTAGACAAAAGCCTATGGGAGCCCCTCGCGCCGAATACCCAAGCCTGCGTTGAGCAGATCAAGTTTGGATTGCGTAATGAAAAATTGTATGATACAGGGGAACTTCTGCGAGTGATTTTGGTCTGGAGTTGGAACGAGAGGTTATGACGGGCCTCTGAGAAGGTGCCAAGCTATATTTCAGGGCGATGTGAAAGCACGTGGAAGAAACCATCGAAACGTTCAAGCTTTAACCAAGTATAATGTCTGCTGGTGCCCTTTTGCTCCTGAACAGGACCGGCCGACCTAAGGTTTAAGGTATTTACGAAATGATCACCAAATGTTATAACTTTGGTTGCAAACCTTACTCTTTGGCGGACGATTTTTCTTTGTTAATTGTTCTACATCATTGACTTGTCTACGGAGCAACTTTCCTTACGGGAATAATAATATATTCAGAGAGGAAAAGAAAACTGAAGTGAAACAATAAAATAAAGTGGTAAAAAGAAGCTTGTCTTGGTATGGACATATGGCGTCCAGAAAGATACATCTGTCCGAAAAGCATTAAAGGAACCACAAAAATAGTTTAATTGAATTTTAGGGAGACAAAACTGACATGCCATGCATTGTGGTTCAAGAAAAGGTATTGAGAAGGTGGTGAGAAAACAGGAGCATCGCTTGGAGGTAGTCGAGGCATCCTTCTTTGGTTCCGAACAAAAAAAACGAGAAATGGCCAGAGGCCAAGCATCACAGTTTTTTCAATAAGAATTTTGAAATCCTAAATTTTAAATTCTGTATTTTTATTAAAAATGCCCCAATGTTTTATTGTGTTGAAAGCATATACCCCGAATTTAATTTTTCGGAGTGAAGCCTGACTAAAATTTCGCTATCATGACCGTTCTTCTTTCTTCTTTTACTTTAGGCTGCTCCCTTTTAGGGGTCGCCACAGCGGATCAATCTCCTCCACCTTACACGGTCCATTGCATCCTCCACTCTCAATCCTTTTTCTTTCAAATCCTCATTGATAGCATCCATGTATCTCCTCTTCGGTCTGCCTCTCTTCCTCTTTCCTGGGACATTCGTATCCAGCATTTTCCTTCCGACATAATTTTGAGATATGATTGGTCCGCATAATTGAATTGGCTAAATTTTGATGGCCGGATGCCCTTCCTGGCGCCAACCACAATTTTTGGCGGTGGGCCTAGCCTTTGATTTGAAAATCCCCCACAAGGCTGTGAGTGGCTCTCCCTGACCGGTGACCTTAGAGCATAAGGTTCCTACGCCCACGAGACGCACCGCCCCCACTCAGGCAGGGCGGCCCAACAGGAAGAAGACCTCCGTAAACCAGGAAGGGGTGGCTGACCGGGTAGTATGACTTGCCAAAGGCCGTCCCGAGGACTATGCAAGGCAGGGTTGTTGCAGGAATTGCTACTACTGTCAAGAGTTGTTAGGCTGAATCTGGTGCTTGTAGAATTGTGGTTGTTAACTGTACCTCTTTACACATTGCACAGGTATGTTCTTAGTTAAGGTGAGGTTATTGCAATGGTAAGTGTCCTGGGGAACAAAGTTCATGGTATTGGTATTGCTTGTTGCAGCCTGATTGATAACAAACTTGAACGTTCTGGGGCATGAATAATGTAATCCATCGTTCAATTCTGAACGATTCTCCTTTGTGATGTGACGAAAGTTTGATACTACAGATTTGTGGTCCGTTCTGATAGTGAAGTTCAGATCATATAATTGAATATGAAAGCGCTGAACACCAGAAATTTATGCCAAGACTTACTCTTTCAGCTTGGCTGTATCTTGCCTCAACTTCCCTTATTGCACGACTGGCTTAACTGATGGGTCTTTATGTGGCGTCAGACTGTCATTGGGTCAAGACTACACCGAGACTTAGGGGGGATGCCTCTATAATTGCTTCCTTTGGTGAGCCGGGATTGAAATATGCATGAGTATCACTTGATAGAAGTATCTGTTTATTTTTGCCAAATGCAGTTTGATGTTTGTCATTCCAAATTCAAAAAGTGTCACATTTGAGTAGTTTTCGTAGCGGGTCTGTTAGTCTAGGATAATAAAAGGTCACCATGCTAAGGAATTAGCAAAGTTCTTTCAAATCAAGAGCCGATTTCAAAGCCTAATAGCATTAATTTTCTCTGATCTGGGGACATTCCATTCGCTGAGCGTTTTTGTCCGAGGTAGATGATTTCATCTTAAAAAAATATTTTCTTGGATTGGGGTCTGGGTTTTTGGGGGTTTTTTTGCAGCAGTCGTGGAAAGGTCTTTATCATTCTCAACATGAGTTAACTAGTGTCCTTACCACTTAATATAATATCATTAGATATGTTTCTAAGGTATGGAAGGCCGCATAAAACTAGTTTATTTCTTTTTTACACATTTCTGGGGCTGGAGACATTCCGAATATTAGTCTAGTTTATCAAAAGACTCCTCGAAGACCAACAAAAGCAATAAGATCACATCTGGTGTAAGAGAAATTTGGTAATTGCCTTTCTTGAGACCAAGCTTCGTAAATTTTGCACACGCATTGAATTCATGAAGCAGATCATCTATTGTTGGTATTTGATGAGTTTCTGTAATGATGGCCTTATTAGCAGCTCGCATATCGATGCACATATGGATGCTACTAGAACCCTTCTTAGTTATAATTATTAGAAGGTTGCCCCATGATAGTGTTGTGGTTACTGGTTCAATGGCTTTTAAAGCAAGCGGTCGATCAATTACGTTGTTCACTTGTTGCTTCGAAACAGGTAAACAGTGGCTTTTTGAACTAGAGGTGTGACTGGGGTCAACGTGGATTTCACGTTCAACATCTTTCAATCTTTCGCTAAGTAGGTTGATTACATTGTTAGTGTCAGTGGAAACTCCATTTATATTGCCCTTTAGGGGCACCAACACCACGTTTTGGGGTGATTGGACTATTTTATTACAAGAAATCCAATGTTCATTCTACCATTAGAGCAATGACCAAGGGTTTTGAAGCATCAGATGGCTAGAAGAAGTCGTTTAGAATAAAATACACATAGTTGTTCTGTTTTATGGTAGCATGGTGATGTCAGGTAGATGAAAGATTTTTTAAATGCTATAACTAATAATATTGACATTACTTCCACTTTCGATGAGGCATGAAATATTTACGTATTTTATTTTATCAGGAAATTGTACCAGTCGTTCTGATCAGGACAGTACAAGTACAACATGGTCATCTCATGAAGTGTTATCAGCCACAACGTAGTGTACTTGTTGTTTTGAATTCTTTGCTGATCTGGATACATTATTAAAATGCCTTAGTTTGCCACAGTTGTAGGAGGTTTTTTCTTTAGATATATCACACTTGTTGACTAGGTGCATTTTGTTGCCACAAACGCAAAGATGGTGATTTAGATATTAACGATTGCATTTTCTTTAGTCGGTGTCTTGCAGAAATTCTTCTCTGTGAGACGATAAGAACGATAGAGAGAGATGAAGAGACGGACAGGAGGGAATCTATTACAAAATAAGAGCTTCAAAAAAGTAAAAAACCTAAACACAAACGTTCTATAGTATTATTATCAAAACAAAATACATGTAGATTTTTTCCACAAACATTTTAAACATAACAAATCTCAAGTTTAATATCATAAGTTAACGGTAACACCGCAAGCTTTGACTGCTACTATTCCAACTCCATATTCAACATCAGTAAACACCCCAGATAGACTTAAACGGTGCTCCGATAGTCTTACACAATCATTAGCTCTGTCGACGTAGGACAGTACCTCGCTTTTTTTCCTTATGGACATGGAGGACCAAAATGTTTTTTAGTCGGGTGTATGTCATGTTAGTTCTAAGGTAAGTGTAAATATATCTCATCGCACTGAATAATCTCTCACTTACAGCATTGGTTGCAGACTTTAAAATTATTAGTTCAAATAGTTTGATAACCTCTGTAATCAAGAGTTTTTAATTTTTTGACAGTTTCTCTGCATTTTCACGCACATGGTGCAAGGTAAAAATTCTATCTGTGAATAAAAACGGCAAAATTTTAATTGCATGTCGAGTCTATCTCGGGAAAAATCATTGCTGTAGAAATCAACGATTGTATCCAGTTTGGATGTATATTCTTGATCGTTTGCGGCTTCAAGTAACAACTACCTGCAAGTAGTGCACATTGTATATTCGTTTTGATAAAAGTTTCTTATATAAACGAGACTGTCATGGCTCACGCTTCAAAATACTTCCTCCTGTAGTCATCCTCCGCAGCCTTCGGATATTCGTGTGCAGCATTATCATAACTTCCTATGTATTTCGGCTTCCTTTACACTTTTGGGAGAGTTGTTTCTTTGATATTATGTGGTTTTGAAAAATGTAACGCTTCCTTATAAAACAAATCAAAATTTTCATTGGATATAGTGATTGTAGAAATATACTGTTTTCTGAGCGTTTTATGGAGCATCTACTGCAATTAGTTGTGTTCCTTGCAAACTTTTGCTGAGATTGACTCTGTTTCTCATTATTGTTTCTTCTGAATGAAAACGAAAGGAAAATTAAAAATCTTTGTTATTGCCATTTATTTCTCCAATTCTTACTGTCATAGTAGGATCTAAAGTATTGCCAATCACCAGATCCGACAGTTTTTCCAGTTCTGCACAACTTGTAAGAATTTCTCGCAGGTATTCTACATACAATGTCCACCCAGGAAGGCAAAGAATTTAGACTGAAAGTGCTTTTCTTAACGCGAAGAAAATTTGGTCGGCATCCTCTTCATTGTCATTCTCAGCAAGAATTGATTGCAATTCAAAAATTTTCAAATTTTGGATTTCTTCCACCACGGGCTCTCTTGTCGGTGGCACTTTCATAAGGGTTGTTAGGTCATACGCGCTGTCAAGGATGTCTCCTTATAACATGGACATTTGCACGGTGTCGCTAGTTGCAAAGCAATGTGTATGGAACCCACATTTTTCGTTCTTGATTTCGAATACAGCTTTCATTTTTAATAATCGACATGGTATTCCATTGGTCATAGCTCTGGCCTCATTTATTCCCCCTCAAGTGGAATCTAACCAAGACATCTTTTAACTCCCTCGTGATAAAAGTAGAGCTCGAATTCGGGATGTCTTAGACCCTGAAAACTTCATAATGAGCAACAAGGTCATCCTCGACCCATCTTGTACAAACAACCAGTTGTGTAACGGATAGTTACTGTGTCAGTGCCCTCGTCACCCGTCAGTGGATAAGTAACTAGGTACATGCCAAGTTACATAAACACTTGAAGTGGATGAGTTATCTGTTGTTCAATTGGATAAATTTGCGAAGGAGACAGGGAAAAATGACTAGAGACGACAATGGGGTGCTCTATGTTGGTAACCAGTCTTTTTTAGTACATTTGGGAACGAAAAAAGTATGACTTTGCTGGGGATGAATGGAGAAGCAGTGGAACCAGGAAGAAGTCGGTATCATTTAAGAACTGACGAAAATTCGTTCATTGCCTACGAAATTCTAATAAATTTTGTTGTGGCTGCTGCAGTATTTGCCAAAACACTTCCAACTTCCCTTAATAATCACTACCATGTAAATGGTACCAAGCTAAGAAACAGTGATACAGTACTACTCATTCGCAATGTCTGCATAGTAAAATTACTAAATCGTCTTCTAATAAAATTGCCCAAAAATGAAAATTAACCATTTATAAACTCTCTTTTTTCCTTTTACCAGAAAGAAGTTGCATAAAATTTTCAAAATCCAGCTCTTTCATTTGAGCCAGCTTAAACCACAAAAATCTGCTATCTCCACTCTACACGCTTCAGGGTAATATGATCTCCAAGTAGTTTGCCGCTCTATTCAATTTTGTTTTCTTACATTTAATTACGCAGACAATAACTGTGAAGCATCTCTCAGTTAATGTCTTGACATAATGACAGAAAGATCATTGATCTGAAAAATTGGTTTGGTCTCAAAATTTGTGTTTGCTACATGAAAGATTTTCTTCATCCACATGTTTCTATGATGGCGTCTGTAAACAAATCGTGGTGTTGGTATGATTGGGATGAATGGCAAACGGTATATCAGCTGCTTTTTAATTTTCATGATATCGAGTCACAGTTGTATGGTCTAAGTTTGGTAGATATTTGGAGGAGTAGATCTTGTGGGAAATTACCAGTTGCCATCGAGCTAACAGCAAGTCTTATTGCTGCTCATGTTCAAGATGTGAAATGTTGTGAAGGCTGGGCTTTAGAAGAATTGCGGTACATGGTAGCTATGACATTGGTACGATTCGTTAATGGCATGTCTGATATAAGTAAGTTGTATTTAATAACTTTTCCCTTGTTATATTTTATTCGTGATGAATGTCTTTATCCTATGAGGTTGGCTAATCTTTGGCATTTAGGGATCAGCTAGATCAATCCAAGGCCATTGACCCTGCAGGCCAATGAGACTTACTGTACTGAAGAAACACCAGGATCTTCTCATCCACAGCCATGGCCGTACAAGGGACTTTCCGACGAGTGAACAATGTTTCCAACCCTTACACCAGGTAAGAGAAAATTAGAAAATGTAGCAGGGTACACAGTCTATCGTCAACTACCCAGTGCACCCAGGTAGATAGCTATCATTTCAATCTGTCAGTTCAGGTTGGTCGGTATCATTATATAATTGACTGTCATGACCTAATTATGCTCAAGTTTGAGTGTATTGTAAAAGGCCTTTTTATCGCTTTTGACACAGTGATGGAGGAAGAGTCTTTTATCGCATAACAAAATCATCAAACTCAAACCATACAAACCTCCAAGAAAAGAAAAACATTCTACTCTCCAAGAGTGAAAAACTATACTCTTTAAAAATCTTCTTCAGCTGAAGAAAATTCTCATTTGACAATTATATCGATTCAATGTGAAAGCGAGATACACACACACACACACACACACACACACACACACACACACACACACACACACACACACAGATGTCATTTGTATTGCTTGGGGACCATTAACAGATTACGGACCTCTTTGCCTCATAAGCAGTTGTATATAAAATGTAGTGGGTTTTACTATGCATTACATGACCACCACCCCACCCCCCCTCCTTTACCTATGAGATCAATGTCAGGGTTACCAGGAAGTACCACAATTGATATTATTCAAATAGTTACATGTGTAATATCAAGAGGTATAAGATGTAAATTCAACTCATTCTCAATGTGATAAGAGAGGAGAATTTGACAAATTAACTATGAAAAAATATGCTTAAACCACCCCCACCACAGTGTTGCAGGGGCTGATCCTTTGGGATGTTTTCACAAGTAGCAGAACAAAATTGTCCAAGTCGAAGTTCTTGGTATGATCTGACATGGAACATACCAAAACATGGTCCCTTCATCTTTGTACAAAAAACCGCTGATCCTGTGTAATAAATATAGTAAGTATTGGAAAAGAGGCCTCACACACAGATGCATTGTCACCAACAGTCAGCTGATCAGCATACTTAGTATAAACCATTGGAAATCCAGAATCATCATCATATTCGCTTTAATGTCCATTTTACATGCTAGCATGTGTTGGACAATTTCTTGAAATTGACTTCCAAGTTATCCTATCCTTCACCAGGTCTCTGCTGACACCTTTTTCTTTCAGATCCATCCTTATCACTTCCTCCCATGTTTTCTTTGGTCTTCCTCTGCCAGTGGTTCCTGTCACCTTCATTGTTCTGCATCTACTCGCCCAAGCATTCTTATCCATTCTCTCCACATGACCAAACCAACGAAGCCTCCTATTCTGCATACAGCTGCCAATACTGTCCAGATTCAATCTCCTTCTGAGTTCATTAGAACTGAGCCTGTCCTTTAGACTTACGTTGCACATCCATCTTATCATTCTCATGTCATTCCGCTCCATGCGGCTGACATCTTCAGCTTTTCTCAAAGGCAGAATTTTGCTTTTGAGGATGCTTCAATTGAGTAACTGATGCAGCTCAGAGAATACACAAAATGAAGGTACACACTTGTATTTTGACTTTTTATTTAGTCAAAATGAGGATAATAGCAGATACAACTACACTGCTTCTTGTGGTAAAACTGAAATTTCTGAAAACAAGGCACTACACTAGCCTCATTTGCAAAACAAAATTAGAAAGAAGATACAATGAAAATGGTAGTTTGCTGTGCTAAAATGTGAACAAATAATTAGTACAGTTTGCTCCACTTCGCCACTTGTAAGTGGTATCTTAACAAAGCCTATGATGAAGTGAATAGGAGAAGTAAAGTTTGATTAAGTTCATTTTTTGTCCATTTAACATAATGTCACTATTTTAATGAGTGTTTGTCCTATAAATTGTAGTTGTTCTATTGTTGTGATATATGTTGATTAACTGTAATTGTTATTATGTACTTTTACTATCTTTGTTATCCATGAGCTTGTAACAATTTGTTCTTTACCTGTCACCAGGTAACCATGTTTGTCCTGTCAAATTCTAAGATTGATTAAACCTATGAAAATTGAAGCTTAACTCAATGACTCGGGTTTTTATTACAACATCTATAGTGTTTCATTTTGGTCTTAAGGAGAGTGATTCCTTTTTATCCAACTCTTTGTTGTGCTTTGTTTCACAAATTTTGTATGGCACTGAATAAACATTATTATTAGTGCCTTATCTGAGAGATAGTGGAAGAAACTGAACGAGGTTCTGCTCCTCTGGTTCTGACAAGTCACTAACTTGAGATATGCTAACAACATCAATCTCATTGAACAATTTGCTGAAGCTCTCTAGCAGAGTCTTGACCAAGTCTGTGGTGAGGCAAGAACCTATGACATTCAGATCATTGTTGCCAAGACCAAGGTGATGAAGAGTTCTCACTTAAGGAGGAACTGGTTGAGAGAGTCAAGGAGTTTGACTACCTAGGAGTTGAGTCACAACAGATGGCAAGAGGACTGCAGAAATTAGATGCCAAATAGTTCTCATTTGTGGCACACTTGATGCACTTGGCAAGATCTGGAGCAGCAAGGCCAATGCAATTAGAACCAAGATAGCAGTCCTTTACTTTTACATATTCAGCATTTTATGCATGTAAAAGTTGGATGCTTCAAGCTGAAGACTGGTTTAGGCTTGAGGCCTTTAAACTTTGCTGCTACAGGCTTCTGCTGCATATCAGATGGCTCAACTCTTGAATAGAAGCCACAATTTTTTTCTTCAAAAATAAATAGAAGCCACTTAAATAGGAGCTGCATTTATTTTTTTGAAAGCATGATATTAAAGCCAGGAATGGAATAACAACAACATGTTTTTAAGACAATATTCGTATTTCAGCTTCTTCAATGACCTTATCTGTTAAATCAGTTACATCTTTTGAATTCTCCACTTCCAAATTTACATCATCATCAAGAGTTGAAATTGGTACAAATTTGAGGTTCCCATCCAATGTTCCTAACAAAACTTGGGCCTCTTCAGTCGGCTGGCTTTCTTTCAAGCAGTGAATTTTGTTTACATCACTTGTTGTAATTCCACATGTTTCGAAGGATTTCTTTACAATTTCAGAATCAATTTAAAGGTCTATGACCCATTGAACTTGTAGAATATAGTTTGGTGGCTTCACAACCCCACCTTTCATGTACTTGAAGTCTCATTTTCGGTACCATCCATCATACAACTCTTGGAAAATCACTTTGAAGGGCTTGTTGATAGAAACATCTAAAGGTTAGAGAAACCTTGTGCATCCTCCTGGAATTACACCCATTACTGTATTCGTTTTTTTCAAATACTGTTTGATTTTTTCACTTATGTGACACTTGAAAGAGTCCTATACAAGAAACCTCTTGTTGAAAGCTAAATTCTCCCCCCACCTCCCCCAACATACACACTTGAGAAACCCATTCTTCAGTCAATTCATTGTTCATCCAGCCATTTCCTGAACATTTTACAATTGCACCTTTAATTGTAGCAACTTCATTTTTGATTTTTTTTCCTGGTATAACTATGAACGGTTTCATTTTGGAGCCATCTGCTTTGACTGCTAAACATATGGTTATGCACTGTTTTCCATGCCCCATGGATTTAATTTAATTGGAATGGTCTTTAAAGCACATTTATCGACAGTGGGTTCACTTGGCATGTCAGCCCGTATTGGTGTCTCATCCATGTTGGCAATATTTCCTGGAGAGAAGCCAAATGTATTTCTCTGCTTTTCGCAAAATTTAACAAAGTTTGCAATTTTTCTAAACCATCATTTGGCATGCTTTGTCCAGTAGTTGTTCTTCGTCTAATGGAGAGACTGTTTTGTCACATGAAATTAAACAGCCAACCTTGACTCACCTGAAAATCATACAAGTTGTGTTCAATAGCAAGTTACTGTGCCCAAACAGTTATCAATTTACATGGGACATGGTGATGCTTCTCACGCTCATCAACAATTCTCTCCAATAGTTCCTCTTCAATGTTCCCAAGAACTGGTTTTCTTCATGCACCAGATAATCTCATTTTACTGTGAGAGGAAGGACAGAGTCATTAGAGATTATTTGAACCAAAAGGGATAAGTATTGGCACTTAGATCTCTTGGGATTTTATCTGGTAAATGCAGCATGAAAACCTCAATAGTGGTCAGTTGACTTTTCCAAGCCTTTAAAACTGATGAAAATGGAATAGCACTAGGAGACCATTAAGGGTGGGATGGGGTGAAGGTGGTGTTTTACTTTTGTATTTGGTTGCCTAAATTCAAAAAAAACGTTTTGTGTATTATACAAGGGTTACTTTAGTCAGCCTCTACATAGTTGAATTAATTAAACCAAGACTAAGTTAAGATATTTATTGGATGTTTGCCTTGTTTTATAAAACCACTTTCAATATTAATTTGTTTTCAGCACAAAAAGGAAGATATGCAAGATCTGTTCAGTCAATTGCTGATGAAATTGGCCTACCAGATTGGCTTGTGGATGTTCGTCATGATTCAACACATTCTTTAATGCCATCTCTTGATGTTCTTCGTACTGGCATCCATGTAGCTCTTGACTGGCTTTCAGTTAACTACTGGACAAAAACAAAGAATTTGGTGGAGTCCCAAAATCAATTTGATTATGCCAAGCAACAAAAAGAGAAACTTTTGAGTCTTCTGAAAACAACTTGGGTAAAATTTCACAATAGGTCAAAAATGAAATCTACTCCTAAATGCAGAACTGTTACTTCTGAAGATGTCTTTGGAGGGAATAACGAAACTGCGGGATCCCAGTTAGTGTAAGTTGACAAATGACAAGTTTTTCTTTAAGCTTTTTTCCAGTGCTAAGTTTGTTGATTAACCTCTAACACAATACTCTGTAGGTCCCTGATTAAACCATAGATTCCTGTTGTTTGCCTTGCCCTGTCCATCTCTTTCACTTCCATATATTCCCTTGTTCCTTTCTTGCTCCTTCCTCTTCAACCTTTTCTTTGGCACCTTTTTCTCTTTTGTTCAACTTGCTGCTTCTTATTCATGGTTTTCTTTGCCTTTTTACCTATGTTCATTTTCCACCATCTTTCACCACCTTATCTTCGTCTTGTTTCTTAACTTTACTTTTCTTGTTCCTTCAGGCTGTAGCTGTATTTTACTTCTTGTTGTTCTTGCTTTATTTTACTTATTTCTTAACATTTCTTTAGTGTCTGGACTCTCTTACCCACACCTCTTTTCTCTTCCCTTCCTCTTTCTATTTCCTACTTCTTCATTACTAATCTATTCTTTGGTTTACCTTCCTTTTAATTATTTTAGTTCTTGACCCTAGATGGATTTTCAACCCATTCCTACCTTGGAGTATAGTCAGGTGTGTTGTATGGGCAATTCTCACCCACAATTAAATGATACTAAGATAATGATCTCCTTTTCAATCATACAGAATCTTTATTCTTGATTGATTGATTCTTTGACTGACTGATTGTTTGATTGATTGATTTACTAATAAATGATTTTAATTAAACTTCTCTTTCATTTTCTTATTTTGAAAAGAATATTATTTTTATTTGTATTGACAATAATAATAAGTAATTGTTATTTTGTGTCTTTTTTTATTCTTTCCCATTCTCTTTTTATCTTATTACTTCTCATTATTCAGAAATTGTCACTATTAGGTAGGAGACACTTTTCATTAAAAAAATAAAGAAAGAAAAAGTTTATAAAATAAACACATTAAATGTGATGTAAAAGAACTCATTGACATTATATGTGAAATCTTTCAGATCATATGCTAGAAAAAATCAATCATTTGAAAAGGAGTTCATTTTGTATTTCTCAGGCAAAAATTGCAACTACTGTACAGAGTGAAATCTGGATAGTAACCCATTCAGTTGGCAAGAAAAGAAGAGAAGTGAAATAGAATGTTGAAAATACAAAACAGGACTTGGTTTAAAACAGTTTGATAGGCTACAGAAAAACAGTGAGGTTAAGGAGGGTTCATTCCTGAAAATGTCAACTAACTACTTTGCAAAGGGAAATGTGAATAATAACAGGAAAGCTCTGAAAGGAAGAGGAAAGATAAATAAACAGGAGTATTGACATAAGATCTGAACTAAGCAAATTGTAATTTAGAGAAAATCAATAATGAAAAAAGTTTTGTATTTTACCACTTTTTGGAAATAAGCTAATGCCCATAATGGAGAATTATTGAAAACATGAAGCATTTGCATAAGATTATGACAATGCATAATTTATTCTGACATATTTTATTAATTTATTCTGACATATTTTATTAATTTATTCTGACATATTTTATTAATTTATTCTGACATATTTTATTAATTTATTCTGACATATTTTATTAATTTATTCTGACATATTTTATTAATTTATTCTGACATATTTTATTAATTTATTCTGAAATTATGAACTGATGAACATCAACAAGAACCGAAACTAATTTAGTGCAAAGGATTTTACAGTGTGTTTTCAAATATTTTTGTCATTTTTGTGACATGCTGGTTCCCATTGTTAGCGGCTTTTTACAACCTGGGACTGTGGCACTTGTTCTACAAACTCAGCCCAAAGCTGGAAACTAAAATTTGATAATGTTATTGTTTTCTCATTTTCAAACTACATTTTTGTCTACATGTTTTCACTCTCATAAAGAGCCAGGCATTCTAAAGGACATCTCATTTTAAAACACTTCAAAGTTTATATTTTTAAATTTTTATCTTTTTTTTTTCTCACCCAAAACTAACATTTTTTTTCAATTAAAAAATCACCTCTTAAGGGACCATTATGGAAATAAGGTCAGTTTGACCTTTTAATGTTATCCCTGCCACTTCAATTAGGGGTGACCTGTAATTATTTTTATTTTAACTCAAATTGTAATATTTTTATGAAACATTCTTTTTAGTATTAATTTATACAAAAGTTTGTAAATTAACTTTAAATTGTAATTTATTGACTTTCTAGGCCTTTCTTTTTTTTTTTAAACATTTGTAAACATTTTTCATTTTATGTTTGTGCCAAATAAAAACTTACTTACTTACTTACTTAAAAGTAAATCACAAAAATTGCGATACCAAAACAAACTACTAGAGCGTAAAAGAATTAATAAACAATTCTATACCGATCCAAAAAAACTCTTCAGAAGTATGAAAGTGGAAAAAATCGAGGCCAGAAGCATTCCATCCAAAGATGAAATCGAAAAATTCTGGAAAGATATTTGGCAAAACAAAGGAGATTTCGATGAGAGCGCAGCGTGGGTAAACACCCTCAAAGAGACATACTGCAAACAAACAACAATTAAAGAATACAACATTACTAGACCGGTAATCAACAAAGTTATTCAAAAACTGAATCTAGACAAAGCCTCTGGACATGACAAGATCGCTCCTTACTGGTACAAAAACATTACCGCCTACCGAAACACTTTGGCTACAATATTCAACCTAATGATTCATGACAACCGGAGACTTCCAGAATGGTTTAGCACTGCTCATACTGTTTTAATTCCTAAATCCCGTGAAACACACATCGCAAAGAACTATCGCCTTATTGCATGTTTAAACATACAATACAAACTGTACACCAGCTGTATTAATTTGTTTTTATCCGATCACGTTGAGAAAAATAGAATGATAACCAAAGAACAGGCTGCTGGCAAAAAGGGTGTCTGGGGAACCACCGAACAATTACTTTTGAACAAAAACATCTTGAAAGAGGTCAAAAGAACAAGGAGAAATCTCTACACAGTATGGCTCGACTACAAAAAAGCCTTTGATTCCATCCCTCATAAATGGCTTCTCCATGCCCTCGAACTTGCAAAAGTACCGGAACATCTAAGAAATGCCATAAAGAATTTGACTGAGTCATGGTACACCCGATTGCACCTTCAAGGCACAAACGAAACCATCACCACAGACCGTATCAAGATAAAAAAAGGCATATACCAAGGAGATAGCCTATCAACAATTCTCTTCGTACTATCACTTAATCCGTTATCACACATGCTTCAAAAAACCAAGGGATATGCATATGGAAAAACAAAAAATCACCAGCATACACACAACTTTTTTGTTGATGATCTCAAGCTTTTCTCTGGAAACCTCAATAATTTGAAACATCAACTGAACATCGTTACTTCATTCTCCAGAGACATTTCTATGAATTTCGGAACTGATAAATGCGCTTACCTTCAAATAAATAAGGGAAAGATGGTCGAATCCAACCAGCACCTAGAAGTCAACGGCTTGAAGATAGCACCACTTGCAACCGATGATCAGTACAAATACCTTGGAATTGATGAAAACATTTCGTACGTTGGTCCGTTGAATAAACAACGAATATCCAAAGAATATCTAGGAAGAGTGAAGAAAATCTGGAATTCTGAACTTTCTGACTACAACAAAGTGACTGCACATAACACTTTTGCAGTACCAGTTATCACACCAACTATTGGAATAATAGACTGGACAATAGCAGAAATTGAACAGTTGGACGTAAAAACCAGAAAAATGCTATCGATGACTGGAAACTTCCACCCGAACTCAGATGTTGACAGGCTATATATTAACAGAAACAAAGGGGGGAGAGGTCTTAGAAACGTTAGAACGTTGTTCGAAAGCAGAATAATAGCGGTACATCAACATCTGAAATTAAACTTTGCACGTAACGAAATCCTTAAATATATTAACGAATGCGAAATTGACTCGATTAAAAGAATCGCTGATGAGCTGCTGCAACAAACCAATATTATCCAAGAACAAAATGAAAAACCCAAAAATCTTAGCCGAAAATTCACTCTCCAGAAAACTGAACAACGAATTGAGAAATATACCAACAAAAAAGTACATGGCTATTTTCAACGAAAACTTAAAGATGACAACAAGATAGACCACAAAACGAGCCTACAACGAACGAAAAACCGCAGTACAACATCACACTTTAACAGCTACCTAGACAGTATCATTGACCAGGAGATCCCAACAAGATACCTCCAGCATAAACGCCAACAAATCAATGACAACAAATGTAGATTGTGCCATATCAGCATTGAGGACGTAACCCATACAACCAATGGTTGCCCGAAAATGTCAGCAAGATACTATCCACCCCTCCGACATGATGCTCTTGCAAAGTACGTGCTGAAGGCAGAACTTGGTTTCGAGAAGAAAGAAACGGCGAAATATATAAATAAAATGCAAAATATAGTTACGAGTGGAAGATCTGCAAAACGTTCCTTAAGTTCTGAATAATATATTTTTTGTATCTTAAAGTCAGATGTAACCTGAAATGCATCATGCTATAGGCCAGTTAGTATCTACTCGTAATTCGTGAATCGTGAATTTGTAACTTGTAACTCTCAAAGCATAGGAAGTCTTTGAGCCCAATGTAATTTGAACCGGTAGTCAGTTTTCTTCTGATATGATACTTTTTATGTAGGAGTAGTCTTGTCTCAGTGTTTGAGACCGATTACTTTTTTGAATTGCATAAATGCTACAATGAAATGAAATATATATATGAAGCTTACTTATTTTTTTCTTTTTAGGTCGATACTCGTGGATGTTTTTCTGTGGGAGGATACTCTTCTACAACCAGACGTCGCCATGCTATTACCAGGAGAAAAGAAGCACCATGGAACAGAGTGCAAGCAATGTAAAAAGTGGCGTGATGACATTCTTACTCGTCTTCCTGACCTGGAGGTCATGAATTCTACCACCATATTACAGCTTGTAAACAGCATTCTGGATTTTGTTTCAAAAAATAGAGGTTCAAGTATTGGAACTGTCAAAGAAGCGATAGTTAAAAATATGCTTGATAAGATATTAGAAAAGAGTCACAAAACAAAATCACTTAGGGCTACAGCAATTTCCTTAACGGAATTTATGCTTTTACATCCAGACTCCTTTTTGGTGGATTTATTCTCACAAGCGACAAGAGTTCTGCAACTTTCAAAAGAGTTGTTGACTGATTTGAATGAAGCATTTAACGTTATGAATTCAGGGAAAAGAAAGGGGATTAAAGAAATTGTACCCACAGAGGTTGTTGAAAAGAAGAAATTGTGCACTATGTTAAACACGACTTCCAATGTGCATCAATCTTGGACTTTAGTGAAAGATGTATTATGGGATAGCATTACTGTGGGGTCCTTTCTACCTGAAAACAGGGAACGTTTTAAAGTACAAAATGTAGTCAAAAGAGAGGTACCCAAGGAATTGACTACTATCAAATCAGATGACTTGGTATGTGCAGAATCTAGTCCTCTTGATTCACCAAATTCAGTTCATTCAGATAATGATGAGAGTGCAATGGTATTGGACAATATGTTCGATGAATCGATTCAAAATATAAGTACTGATCAGTATATGTTAGATGTTGAAATAGCAAAGACACATATTGTGCTATTTTAGATTTTAGTAGGTCTTTGAGACCTGTTAAGAAAAAAAATAGCTATCATTTCAAAGATTCAGAGGTTTTACTTGAACTAGGTAGCCTATGTTTCGGTATTATTACGATTATTGGTTAATAAAATGTCATCTTCTTTATTCCTTTCCATGCTCCAGGGCTTTGGAGCACCATTTATTTCTGTTTTGACGTTTTATATACGTGTATACAAAATTTATTTTTGTCCAGTCTCTAACATTTTGATATCAAGGATTTCTAGGACGTCTTTTGCATCTCTTTTCCTGACAAGCCTTAGACAATACATTTTGATTTCTCATGAGCTCAGATTAAAATTATCTTTGTTTCCCATATTTCAAATGCTTCCAGTCGAGTTTTGCTTTTGTTTGATATTGACAAATTTTCAAAGTCATTAAATAAGATTAATTTTCTTTTCCTTCAATCTTCTTCCAACTTCAAGCTGGGCCAGCCGCTCGGCATTTCTTCATCCACACGCTTCTATTGCTTGCACTGCCGTCATAACGTTTTCATATCACTCTACGCTCTGTCTCTCCATCTCAACTTATGGCACCCCGTACTTCTTTTTCCATCTACCTCCTGATGGTACACTTGCTTCACAGTACTTGCCTCCTCTCTCCTCATCAGGTGTCCAAACCAGCGGAATCTAACCTCTTTAGCCTTTCTTCGACTACTTTGGCATGCCTTCTCAAATCTCCACTTGTTCTGTACCCCCAGAGAGATACTCCAGTCATCCATCGCACCACCTTCATCTCTGTGTGTTCCAGCTCCCTCCTCCTGTGCGGTTTCTTTAAATGGCCAGGTTTCAGCTTCATACAGCAAAACAGGTCTGTTTGTTGCATTATAGCTCTTTAGATGAAGTGGCACCTTTTTGTCGCAGAGAACACCTCTACTCTCGGACCATTTCCTCTCAACTCTTGTCTTGACTTCTTCCTCACCGCCTCCTTCATTTACAATGGTGGAACATAAATAGTTGAACTTATCCACTGCCTTTATCTTCTCTTCATGGATATCCACTACCTTAGAGGCTTTGACAACGTGCCTACTTGATAACATTACTTCCGTCTTCTTTGCATTCACTTTTAGACCCCTCTTCACCAGAGCTTCTTGCCACTCCCCCATTCTCTCCTGCAGCTCCCGTTCCTCGTTGGCTGTAATGGCTAAATCGTCAGCAAAAAGGGGTTACTATGGAGCATTTCTGCGTATTTCCTCCAAGATTGTGCCCATGGTGGTGATAAACAGCAGATGGCTCAGAGCTGCGACGCTTTTATCTTCCTTCAGGTTCCCAAAGGCTGCTCGTTTTTCCCACTCGATCTTTTGAACGTCATCAGTCCACCACCACGTCTCCTTGTCCCTTGGTCGTGCTCTCTTAGTTTGTCCACAAACCATGCTGCTTCTGTGATACTATCCCTGACGTTTACCCCTTTTCCCTCTATTCTTTGAACAACCTCCACTCCTTTCAGCTCTATTACTTTTCCCTTGAAAGCTTTAGCTTTCACTGCTTGCTTTAAATTCCAAACCTTGGTGCTCTTTCCCCTTTTCCGCCGCCTTTTCATTTTCAAATCCACCACAAGGAACTTGTATTGACTGACCGCTGCTTCTCCTAGTATCACTTTTCAGTCAACCACGCTTTTTCTAAAACTTCTTCTTGTGAGCGAAAAAGTCAATCTGGCTGCCACCTCCACCACATACTCATTCTTCTTCGTGAACTGTGTGTTGATGATTTGATGATCATGAGCTCGAATGATTGTGCCATGCCAAGTATTTTTGTGCGTTCGGGGTGCCTGACTCCTTAACCTGCTCCTCCATTCTGTTACTCAAAGCCACCTCTGTGTTCCCCAACATGCCCATTCAGGTCAGCACCAACTACAAGCGTTTCCTCTTTCTTCACGCCCTAGACCAGGTATTATAACTGCTCAAAAATCTCATCTATTTCTTGCACCGAACGCCCTACTTGTGGGGCATATCCATTTATCACATTTATAAAGCCAATATCGGTGGCTGTCTGGACTAACATCAATCTTCCATTCACTCTCTTGACACAAGTGACATTGACCCCGTTTCTCCGTCTCTTCTTCCGTGATAGAGCAGCTTTAATGCCTCACCTATTTCTTACCCTCTGCTCCCCTTCCATCTCTCTTTCCAGTACATATAGAATATTTATTTTCCTTCGTTTCATCCGCAATCTCCCTTCATTTACCTGTCATTGATACAACATTCCAGGTTCCTAATCTAATTCTTGAATTTGTCCCTTGCGTCTTTAGCCGCAGTTGGGTTATGTTTCCCGGTGCCCCTCGCTGATTTGCCACAACATGCGGGGACCCATGTTGCGTGTCGCCTACGAGTGACACGCTAGCCATAGTCGAGGATGAAATGACGAGATTCATGTTCGTTTAATGGACACCTTTTACACTCGGCGGGCAAGCCCTGACGACGACAACAACAACTGTATAGGGAAACCTCATAAAATAGGATTGGCCGAATCGTCATTTCGAATCTTTTTATACTCCAAACACTTTTGGCGCAATGGTCCAAAGTTTTGTTCCTTAATTCGCTGTTTTCTGCGTACCTTTTGTTACTAACTTAGGTTCCACTTACTGAAACGCCCCAACTTTGGCCAATTGATCTAAATACCATTTTAGCAGTTTGAATAAGTCGGGAAAGAGAGTACACCGATGCCTTTTTATCTCGCTTGTTCTTTTTATGTTCTTTATATTACTACTTAGAGTTCGTACTACTACTGCTGCTACTCACTACTACTCACTCGTACCTTTTTTATACAAACCTGTTGTTTTCAGTATCTTATTGAGCGTCTTTTTTCAATTTAACTTTTGACTCCATTATTTCAATCTTTATTTGACTATTTCTTTCAAGACTCATTTTTACTGTTTTCAAGTCAAAATGTTACAATGAATTGTGTTTCTTCAGAATATGAAAAAAAAAAAATTCTATTAATCACCTGACAAGTACCCTTTCGTATATATTTTTGTTGCAAATAGATCAGCAGGAAATATAGCTCGTAATGTAAACTGTGTTTTCGAACAACTGTCTTTAAAGTGATTGTGATTTTTTACTCTCCACCTCTCCATGTATAACTAGCTATAACTATCCGCTTCGTGCCATGTGGCACATAGGCCTTCACACTCTGCCACCACGCTGCCCTGTCGATGGCTGTAATGCGCTCCTCGTTCCAGGATCTCCATCTACCAGTCTGTCTCTTTTTCTCGGCAGTCCCTCTCCAGGTGGTCTTTGGCCTGCCGCGCTTTTTCCTCCCTTCAGGGGCCCTGGTCAAGACTGTCATACTGTCGTCGTTGGGATCTTTCCACAGGATGTGGCCGATATATTTCCACCTTTTTCTTCTCACTCCACTACCTATGCTCTTCGTACTGGCTATCTCCAATACAACTTCGTTTGTTGTGTCAGCTTGATGTGTTTGGAGAACAATCTTGCATTTATAATCCTCTCACTGACTGGCGACCAGTCTATGAGTGCTGTAGTTGCACTTTTGGACATCATGATGGCAACTCCCAACATCGTCGTCTTTACCTGAGTACAGGACGGTCTTGCCAGTAGTGAGCTTTGTCTTGCCAGAACCAGTCCATCAACTCTCACTGATCCCTAGAATTTCGATCTGTGCTTTATGCATCTCCCTGGCGACCTGAGCGGCTTTCCCAGTGGCACACGTGGCTCTGACATACCAGTTACCAATGGCGAATTCGGTCCTTGGATTGACAATTGGTGTAATCGCCTCTTGAGCTTCCTCTCGGCTTTCACTCAAGCACGTCATGTTTCCTTCCCTTTCGAGGTCAGGAACCATTGCCAATCCAAGGGGTTGTGGATTCGGTTGTGTGTTTGTGGTTTCTGTAATCAGGCTTTTTTCCGGGTCAGATGATTGGCGCAATGCCCAACCTTCAAGACTGAAGTGAGTTGATTTTCTGTCGGGGTTTTTTCCCTTAGACGAAGGCAGTGCTGCGCACGCTCAAGAGCTCCATCTGATCTGCCTTGGTTTGGAATCAGAGATTTCCTTCTCCTAGGAAGTGGTACGGCTCTCCGGCTGGACCAGTCGAGTCTGTAACTCCTCTCGAGTGAGGATGTCGAAAACTAGTTTTGATATCGCATCGGTCACTCGCGCCCGTGTCGCTTTTGTCATGACTGATGTCATGTCCACTCTGCATCATGTTCCCGAAGGAACACCCACCTTAACGTGGCATGGAGGTGCGACTACGGAGTTTACTCTCACCTTAGGGACGCACTAAGGCACCCCATGATAAGAGATCTTAGCAGGGCCCTCTGCATGTATACTTGATTAAAAATCATTTCCAACAAAAACTCTCTCAAAAACCATCTCGTCAGTGACACCACACATTTTCATACCTTCTCCCACCAGGTCTGCCCAATGTCCTTTTGGTCTCCCTCTGCTCCGTGTTCCTGCTACCAGGATGTGCTGGGCTGCTCTGGTTACATCACTTTAATCCCACTTGAATATGTAACACTATCTCCATTGGCTTTATCTTGTTAATCCGAGATCTTAAACGTCTTCATAGCTAGTAAGATTTGGTATTGTGGACTGATTCTTTGGTCAGGAATGGCATATATTCTGTCTTTGTTCTACCTACTGTTGGGCCGTTGCTGTCTAACAGGCTTCACTGTCGTTCAACATCCACTGCATGCCCATCTGTGTACTCTTCAGACAGCAAAAGGTCATCTGTAGAAAGCATGACTGATAGCCGTTTCATGTGTGTCTCTTCCTGCAGTTCGCTCTTGATTAAGATGAACAATAAAAAGTTAAATGCGGAACCTTAGCCTAACCCTACCTACATGGGAATTAATCCCTCTCACCTTAAGTTGTTAACACTAGCGTGGAACAGTCTATGTACATGTCCTGTATAATCTTCATATAAGTCATTGATACATTTTTTGGCTTTGAGCCCTTATGGGTGAGTTCTCTGGACGCTCTGCCATCACTTTATCTCAGTCAATAAAAACCATGTGTAGCACTTCGTTCTTTTCTCAATATTTGTCTGGAACGTTCTCAATAAAGAGATTGGCTCTCTGGTAGATTTCCCTGGCCTAAAATCATATTGCTTTAAGGTATTTGGTATGATATCTCTCAACGTCCCTTCTTTTAGTCTCCAAAATTTCATGACATAATTTTTATTCTCCTTGATTTATTACGCTGCAAGATGTCTCCCGTCTCTTTGTATATTCTCACCATTCTATTTTTTCTCCATACATTGGGTATTCCCGGACTCATAATGGGATCAAGGCAATTCATCAGGCAATGCAATTCCACCCTTGCAGAGATCTTTAGGACTTCCATTGGTATATCGTCTGGGCCAGTGGTTTTCATAAGCCCATTTTGGCTTGTTGGTTTTTTTTACCCCATCCTTATTGAAAGAAAGGGATTTTAAAATGTTGATTACTGCGGAGGTGATTTCCTCAACGGCGCTTTCCTTCGACTTTCTTCACTAATTAGTCCCCAAAAGTACTCCTTTCACCTATTCCTGATGTTATCACTACCCATCTGATGGTAGTATTTATATCTTTGATACAAGCCATATCTCAATTTTTTGTGTCGTTATTTTTCTTGCTTCTGATAGTTTATAGATCATCTTAAGACTTACTTTTGAACGTAAGTAATTGTAAAGACTTTTATATGTCATTGTCTTGGCCACACCCTTTTTAGACCATTTACTTGCTATTTTGTAAAATTGGTGATACTCTTCACTCTTTGTTCGTTGTTATTATTTCAAGACTGTTTTCATTAGTAGAATTGCCTGTTGACTCTTCTCTGTACACCACCATGACGCATTTTTCGTGTATCTTCCTTTTCCAGATGTTTGCCATAACTGTTCACTGGCTGTTTCTACCAGGATATATTCGACTATTTTCCACTTACCGCTATTCTCTTCCATCAGAAATTTCTTCATCACTAAACATGCAGATGTATGTCTGAAGCGACTTTCCTTGTTCCAGTGGAGTAGACAGAACTCTCGCAGGTCTTCATGTTCTTTGCCGTTGCTGGAGAATAAGAGCAGCACAGAGGAATAATGATGCAGGGCACTTGATGCCTTAACCACACAGCGCTAGTTTGCTAGCAGCGGGTGTGAATGTCGCTCAAAACCGGCCTTCAATCACTGACTTGCTGTCACTACGCAAGTGCGCCAGAAAACCTAAAGCAATATCAAATGCTTCTGAGGTTTGAAGATCTCGTTTTTTGGAGTGAACAGTGTCTGAGTGATCTTCGAAAGCATGAGATATGAGGAAATTCACATACGTGAGGAGAATATACAGATGCTAGGGCGCTAGTAGGTTATCCAGCGACACCAGAACCGTCATGTGGCACAACTACATTTCTTGTCGAATGAGTTGTGGACAGAAATTTGAGTGGCAAATAATTGATCAATCCAGGTATCCCACTGTCTTATCACTCTTTCCGAGCACAGCATTGGTTGTTCGACTCCCATTTCTTTTAGGACTTAGAGGTATCTCCTGCCCTTCCAACGACGTACACAACAACGGTTTCAGCAGAACATCTCCAGTGTACACCTATGGCAAGTCATATCAGAAGCCTCGCTTGTATCATACTTTAATGTAGATGTTCCTTGGGAGGTGGCTAATGATGTTGGACCATTGATTGATGAATTTACTGTCGGCATACTTCCATATAGATTTAATCACTAAACTTTGTGTGGTTAAGTCATTGATTAAGTGGTGCTCGTCCAACAGGCCAATTTGTTCAAAGCTTCACGAGCTTTGTTGAATTGATCATATTGAACATTTACCGCACCTGTGGATTTTTGGATTTTACGAATATTCTCGTTATGTGAACTGCCAATTTTGCTTCGAAATGTCACCTGGCACTGAGTATGTCTAGTAGATGGACATATCAGCCCAAGATCAAATTTTCGTTCTGATTGGGTGATGACACACAAGGTACCATTGATGGGTATTTCGAGCCACAGTCTGATGTACCTGGATACGAGGTTGTCTATGTTGTTCTTAACCCACGTGTTCGATATTTTGGAGACTGTCAGGCGCCAGCTGATTTTCGATTATGTCCACTGCTGGTACAGCTTCAACTTGTTTTTCGGATGAAGTGGTAGTTGATCGATGATTTCGAGGTGTTCAGCCACGATTTTTATTATTTCATTTTTGTGCATTTCATCCGTCATTTTGAGGTCAAAGTGTCGACCCAAATAGGTAAAATGATGTTCAATCTCGATTTGTGGTACAAGCTTGTTGTCTAAGTAGAGTTTATAATAATAATGATAATAACAATAATAACAAAGTTCATGTCCAGCATGACAGCCCGCACAGGGAGATGGTATTCACCTGCTGGACGAGAAAACTTAACCCCGGCTACCGACCAGTAGCTTTAGAGGTTAAGCACCTTCCTCAATATGTTCGTGGTTCCAATGATGGTAGATGTTTGGAGTCCACCCAAGACATCAGGTATGCCCAACTCTTTCAAACTGCGCTCCAAGCGCTTCGTCACCACTCCTAAGCTTCCCACGACGATTGGGACAACGCTGTTAAATACGCTATGTAACTTCCGGATTTATTGGGCCAAGGAAGAATACTTAGTGACCTTTTCTTCTTCCTTAGCTGTCACATTTCGATCGGAAGGCACAGCAAAATCTACCAGCCATCTCTTCTTAGTGCGGTCAACAACAACAACATCCGGACGATTACATTCCACCTGTTGCATTGTCTCCACTAATCTATCCCACCAAACTTCAAACCTACCATCTTCACTCTTTCTAACTTTGTCAGGCACCTCTTCAAACCATTTCCCCGCACATTTCAACCCATACTTCTTGCACAGCTCCCAGTATATTCTCAATCCCATCCTACCATGTCGCCTCTTGTACTCCTTCTGAGCCAGTACCTTACACCCACACGCAACATGCCAAACTGACTCAGATTCAATTCCGCAGATGCGACACATAGGACTAACACCACCATCCCACTTCGACTGCGCCAACCTTGTCCTCAATGCTTGCTCTTGAGCAGCAAACACAAATGCCTCTGTGCTTTTTGCAAGGAAA
>RDPX01000412.1:201825-212436 GCA_003991215.1 Morbakka virulenta
GAGGATTTCCTTATAGAAAAAACTGGAAGAGAAGAATATTTGAAACAACATACTAAAATGTTGAGACAAAATTATCACGGAAAAGCTCTGCATGGTAGATTTACGGAAGCTATAGCAGAACAAGCAGATTTAAACAAAACGTGGTTGTGGTTAAAGAGCAATTACGTGAAAAAGGCAACTGAAGCCTTAATTACAGCTGCTCAGGACCAAGCACTTAGAACTAACTGGGTTAAAGCTAACATTGATAAAACTGAGATAAGTTCTGTGTGTCGAATTTGTCATGAGAAAGATGAGACAGTGTCTCATATTGTTAGCGGTTGTTCTGAATTGGCAAAGAGAAGGTATGTGTTTAGACATGATCTGGTAGCTACCAGGGTGCACTGGGAGCTATGTAAAAAATACAAAATTGATGCGAGCAAGGTTTGGTATGATCATGTTCCGCCTTCTTCTTGCATGTCTAGTACAGGTGTTGAACTTATCTGGAATACACCCATTCTTACTACAACGAAAGTAAAACATTATATACCTGATATCGTAGTCAAAACAAGTAATAAATGGATTCTTATTGATATAGCTGTTCCAAAAGATCATCGAGTGAGAGAAAAACATGCCGAAAAAATTCAAAAATACATTGACCTGGCTGGTGTCATTCGTGTAGAGCAGAAAGTTGAGACTTCAATAGTCCCGATAATTGTCGGGGCTCTTGGAACGATTCCATTCGAACTTGAAAAGTATTTGAAAGAATTAGACCTTCCTGATATAAGCGGTAGTATACAAATATCAGCAATCACAAGTACTGCCAGAATTTTGAGAGATGTTTTGAACCTCTAAGATTAGGGAATAATCCGAGACTCAAATCGAACTTACACACCCAGTAAATTGTTTACCGACTGGAGATTTTTTTTTTGAAGAAAAAAAAAATATTGAGTAGAGGAGCCGTGGCTTAATGGTTAGTGCAACTGCATAGTAACCAAGAGATTTGGGTTCGATTCCCCGAGCTGTCGAGGAGAATTTGGAACTTTGAAAAGAAAATAAAGCCATTGGTTGGCGTCAGGAAGGGCATCCGGCCAAGAAATTCCTCACTACCAAATCAAAGTCCCTCTGAAGGGCACCGTCTGAGCCCCAATTGCTGGGGGAAAATGACGTTAAAACTAAAAAAATAAAATTATTATTGAGTGGTGGAGCAATATGAGCCCATGGCGGACTCAGGGGTAGCAATCCCAGCAAACCCGTCCGACTACCAGCCCGAAAAGGGTAAACTGGATGCATGCATCACACCCAAGTGTGTGCGATATTGATGTAAATAAAAAAAGCACATGACCTTGTAGTTGGAGCCTGTTTAGGTTTCCCAGTTTAGGTGACCCATTACTTAAAACGGTCTCCGTAGCGAGGCTTCACCCAAGACCTCAGGACTAAGTAACAAAATAAGAATTCAGTACTCAGCCCTTCAGAACAAGAGATCCACGCTCACGACACCTAGATATGATGCTCCCCCACTACTCCCGTCCTTTAGACAGAAATGCGTGATGTGTCAGCCATTTCGGGACATGTACAACCGGTTAAGGTCAGGCAACTGACTGGCAAGTCTGCGGTTTCAGCGGGAATATTTGATCTAGCCCATTCATGATCACCAGGCAAAACTAATTCGAGTACCCCACCAATCAATTAAGATCAGAGGTCATACGTCTTACGACGCTACGCCACTTGCTGACAGTAATAGTCAGTGCCGGGTGTAATTATCATGGAAATTTGACTACACAGGGCAGGGGGTTCAATGTCCCTTTCCAGCAGTACTAGGCAGTACCAAGTTAAGTGGGCCAATTAAGGCACGTTCAACTTTTCCCACTGTTCCCGTCAGGTTTACCCAGTTCGACTAGGGCAGGGACGCTACTCCCTGGGGAATTGCCAGGCGACCTGCTGGTCTTGGCACTTTCCGTCTACCCTTTATTATTATTATTATTATTATTATTATTATTATTATTATTATTATTAACTTTTGGTGACTTTAAGCACCTTAGTACCAAGATCCACATTCTGTTTATTGATTTCGCAAATGCTTATGGGAGTGTAGAACATGAAGAGATTAAAAGAACCCTGAGGGAGTATGATATTCCAGATGATTACTGTGCAATCATCGAAGACATGTATGACAATCCATCTTTTCAAGTAATATGTGGAGATACGCTGTCCCAAAAAATAACAATCACAAGGGGGACCAAAACAGGCGACCCATTAAGCGTTATAATATTCCTGATGATCATCAACAAAGTATTACAGCCTGCTTATAACCATGCTTTAACTACCCTAACCATTGAGAATGAAAAGAAAATAAGACCCCTTCCGATTCAAGCGTACGCCGATGACATAGCGTTAATTGCCTATGATTATAATATGCTGATTGAAACGATACAGGCCTCTGAACCATTGTTCAGCAGAGCCGGACTAAATGTGAAAACATCTAAATGTGCATTATTCTATGAAAGAAGATCAGGAAACAATTGGTACAAAGGTAAAAATGATAGGAAACCTACTTTAAAAGTTCAAGGAGAAAAGATTAAAGTATATAAAAGAAATGAGGGGTACAAATACCTTGGAAAGTCCTTAACTGTTGCAGGGGAAGATGAGAAACAAATTAAAGAATTTATTGAAGATTTCAAAAATATTATTGACAAAATAGAATCTTGTTCCCTCCCAGTACCATTAAAAATGAGTGCCTTTAACAATATGGCCTTAGCTAAGATATTACACCATTTTGACAACAGTAAGTTAGAAGAAAAGCAACTTGAAGAAATGGATTCCAAAATTAGCACCACCGTCAAGAAAATGTTTAACTTGTATCCAAAGACAACAGATAAGACATTTTACATAAGCAGGTTACAAGGAGGATTGGGTATCAAGAAACCATCCAACGTATACAGAGCAACACGCATTGCTCATTTGATGAAAATGCTGAATCATGATGATAGTAACATTCAACATGTCGCTAGAGAATCTTTAAAACTTGACATGAGATCTAGGGGAGTTAAAATGACAAATGAAGAAAATAATTTTTTAGGATATGAGCTGGACAACAACAACAGGCTAATGAAAAGAAAAACTTATGGGGGTAATTCAGACTGGCCAGATTTGCTTCACCATGTAAATAAAATGAAAGGAAAGGTAGTATACAAAGGGGATAGTGCTATTATTTTAGTTGGTGGGAGAGAGATAAATCAGAGAAACCTTAAACAAGAAATTGAAAAAGAATTTGAAAGGATTGATCTATTAGAATGTTTAGAACTAAGAATGCAAGGTAATTTCATCAAAATGGAGAACATAGAAAAGAAAATATCACACCAAATTTACTATGGATGGAAGCTATCTGATAGGCTTGTTGTATTTATAGTACGTGCAAGAATGAATCAACTTCCATGTAATCAAATAATCAATATGTGGAATAAAGAACATCAAAAGAGATGCACATTATGCAACCATAGCATTGAGTCAGTTGCTCATTTACTGAGTTCGTGCAGAAAATTCAAAGATTTATACTCTCGGCGACACGACCGAATTGTCAACACAGTAAGTGAAAAAATACGAAAATCAAATCCAACATCACATGTATTCGTAAATAAAATGGCAAATACTGTTTTTCCAGCATTCCGAAATGACATTGAACAAATAAGCGGCAGAAAGCCAGACATAGTCGAATTGAAAGAGAATGGACAAGAATGTGAAATCATTGAAATAACAGTTTGTTTTGATATGTACATGGAGCAATCGTACATAGGAAAAACAGAGAAGTATAAAGAGTTAATTAGAATACTTGAGCAGAACGGGATAAAGGCAAACATAAATGTGCTATGTTTTGGATCACTTGGTTCAGTACACAATAAAGTTAGAATATGTTTTAAAAGATTAGGTCTGTCAAACGATGAAGCAAAAACAACAATGAAATGGTGCGGAGTGTCGAACATGATAAATGCAAATATCATATGGCGAGAAAGATGCAAGCTACTACACGAAGAAAGGAACAGTGAACAGTGAAGATTTACCAGATAAACATTTGACGCAGAGACATTAAGTTTGTTGTTCTCGCTAGTCAAACAATATAGTAGAAATTATTGTTATTACTATTACTCCTACTACTACTACTACTACTACTACTACTACTACTACTACTACTACCACCAGGGTTTGATATGCCTGGAACAAGAGATAGTGCAGGCAAAACATAGGACTAATTAATTGGTAGGTCAGATTTTTGTGCTGGTCATGACGTGAAACTGCATAAAGTTGTGGAGTTTCACGAATTTTCATTGAGAATAAAGTTGTAATATTGTTAAATGGCATTTTGGGCAATTAAATCTCCTTACTATTGGTCCAACTTAATGCTAAGCCATTCAATATTGCATGAATACAAGCACACGCTTTAACAGTAGATAGTACAGGAAAAGATATAAAAGCTTTTCACGAGCAAGTAAGCAAAGCACTGAAACCTATCAAAAGGAATGGATTGGTTTTTTTGTGAGCGATGTTAACGCAAAAATGGTAAAATATTGTATATGATATGAAAGGGATCTGGAAGGGTCTGGGGGATCGGGGTAGTAGATAAAAGAGAGAAAATTCTTCAAAAATTCTGTAAAAAGTGTTCTTATAACAACCAAGGGGATTACATCCACAAATCTCTGAAAAGTCTGAAGAGATTCTGGAAAAAAACAAGATAGCTTTTATTATTGTGAAAATAAGATGTAGGTTAAAGGTTAAATCGATAAAGACATTTTGCCAAGCTGACATCAGTCTGGAGCACAAACTGGAAGTTAATTAGCAAGGTGGCAAATTGAAATTACCAAAGAAAATAAGAGTCGCAGAAATTCGTAATCTTAATGCATTTAAAAAGTCGGTAAATGAAGGGAGGTTTCCAATTGAAGTAAGCAAAAATTTCATTAGACTGCAAAAAGAAAATAAATTCCTAGCTCTGGAAGAATACAGGTAAAGAGAGGACCTACTTGAGAAATGGTCATTTAACACGTTGGCACTCGATTACGAGTTTATTGGTAGAATTCTGCTATTTTGAAACGATTGACTACAACTAAAGATGCATTAATAGCAAATACGTTGTGTATACCTAAACGTCCGAGGAAAACCATTTTCCTTTTATTTCCTTAAGGTATATTTAAGGAAGCTTAGCGTATATGTTAAGATACTATCACGACATTAATTCGATTATTCCAGTTGGTGAAAATCACATTTAAGCCTTTGATTCCTTTGATAACTACTTGGATCCAATCCCTTATTTCTGCGTGGAAATCTCCGAAATATATATTATATATGTATCATATATATTATATATATTTATATTAAATTTGAATAAAATGTCGTGTACACAAACTCAAGATAGGAGCTGCAAAAACTGTTTTTATTTCTCGTCATTCAGATAACAAAGCATATCGGAAATATATAAATTATGTATAATAAAGATCCCGTTACGAATTAAACCACATTTGTGTGTGGTAATGAAAATCATTTTTCTGAGACCCAACGATAAATAAACTTCCAGACAAGTTTATTCTTACTTTGGTCTTCATACGAACCATTCCATTGACAGGTCGAACTACCAGAATGTAGGTATTGCTTAATTTATGGCATGGGAGGCTTTTTGACACTCTTTAAATAATAATAATGATGATGATAATAATAATAATAATAATGATGATGATGATAATAATAATAATGATAATAATGGTAATAATAATTATTATAAACTGCAGCCGGTTGTGGAGTTTCGACGTGGGCGAATAAGGTTACCCTTTGGGAGAACTACCTCCAGATCAGCCTCGGGCAAGGTATATAACACCTTAGCACTGGGTAGATGAACCTCATTAGCCTTGGTTGGCAGTTCACCTAGGAGAAGGAAACAACTCTAAATAAAAACCGAATTCCGCTGGTTGGGGCAAAATTACCAGGTGGCATCTTGCGCGGAATACCCAGTTGCTTGGCAGGAAGGATAAAATGAAGTTTTGAGAAAAATATGAATGAACACAAGAAGAACTGCATACCGCATTGCTCGTCGCGCGGGTAACCAAGGAGCGCGTCCCTCAGTGAGGAATCAATCTAGGATGAAAAAATTGATCACTAAAGCAAACTCATCAAACACAAGCCTACCTGGAAATTCAAACTGGGATAGTCCCAATTTGAATTGAGCAGAGAAAATACCAACAAATGAAAACAGCAAATAAAAACGTGTGAGATGAAACAGAGATTTCTATGGATGTAATATACTCTTATTATATAGCTTTAGAACTACCTTCAGAGGTCAACTGTACAGAAAGAGCGTTTGCTATTTGGAGATTGCGAAACCCTGGCAAAAGACCTAAATCAGGTTGCCAACAAATTATCTAATGTAAGGAGAGACAATTTTTGTTATAAAAGGCTAACCAGAGCCGAAATCGACATGATCAAACAACAAGAATGACAAGAAAATGTTATACGTGACACAGAAGATGGGCCTGAAGCAGACAATAAAATGAAACTACAATTGTTGAAAACAACGAAGGAAATATCCATGAAGCAGCCCATGACTTTGGCCATGTGGAAAATGCGATTAAAAATGACAACGTTGAAAATGATCTTAGCCAAACCTTGTAGAGGGATATGGTAGAAACTGAAAAGTTACGCGATCAAGTAATTGTCTGCTTTGCAAAGGTAAAATTGATTGACATGAAAGAAAGCGAGTTTCCCCAGAAAAACCAAAACAATAAGAAAATCATGAAAATGATGAAACTAGGAAACGAAAGCAATCAGATCGATACTCATAGCGAACAAACCAGATATAACTGAGTTAAACAAATTGGTTTATGCAACTGCATGTAAGCTTACAAGAGAATGTAGTGTCAAGGAGAACAAAATTAAATATACAAAAATAAAAACGGAAGTGGAAAGCCAAACTCGAAAAGGAAATAGACAGTATACCATTCAATCAATCAATCTGGGTGCTGTGCCAACAAATTCCAAAATGGAATGGTGGTGAAAAGCAGGTCTCGGTTTACCGTGTCAAATGCTTTTGTAAAATCGACAAAAACAACATAAAGGTTCCTTTGTTGTTCTCTTGTCTTTTCCATGAGCTGTCTGAGGGTAAAGATACCACAAATAGTGCGCTTTCCACCACGGTATCCTGATTGAGATTGTGGGTAATTTTTTTCTGTAAGATTTTTCAGCCGTTGCAAAAGAATGTCATAGAGATTCCTCTGTAATTGCCGTATTGTAATCCGTGCTCCCTTTTAATAAGTATTGTGACATTAGGGTCTTTAATTTCTACAGGGAGGTCTTCTGAAATCTACAGCAAGGTAATTATCGAAAACACAGAACCTCTAAGCCGTGCACCTCCATGGACAGGAATTTCAGGAAATATTCAGTCAGGGCCGGGACTCTTTCCAAGTTTGGTATTTTTGAGAGCTTCATCTAGTTCGATGTCTGTAATTGGATCATCCATAGAGTTGTTGATTACTGGTCAAGATCTTCTGAAATACTCATGTCAACTTCAGAGGTGTAATTCAGAAGTTCACTACAGTTTTCTACCCATCGATCTTTAATATCTGTAAATGAAGTGAGAAGTACATTTTTTTTTCGACTTGATTGGGTGCACATTTTTGCTCCTGGGACCATATACCCAGTTTAACACGGCATAAAATTCATGATGATTTTTATTATGTGAAAAATGCTCCACTTCGACCGCTTTTGCTTGAAACCACTGATTCTTCATATCTCCAATACAATTAAGTTGAGTGTTTCTCTCAATTCTCTTTTTATTAAGAAGATTTTGTATTTCTCGATCATTACTATTAAACAAGTCATTGGATGTTGTTCTTTTCTTATCGAAAACCTGTTCTGCTGCTTGCCGAAGGAGATTCTTAAAATCTTCCCACCCTTCTGTGCATTCTGGTAGTTTCTCATTGAAAAAATTCTCTAGTTTCTCTTTCTTTTCTCGGGTCATTTTTACGTCCTACTTTCTTGTGGGCTTTAGACTCATCGTCTTTTGTTTCATTGAAAATTTACATTTACACACTAGAAGTTTATGATCTGTAAAGCAGTTAGCGTCTGCTATTACTTTGGTTGTTGTGATATGCTGTTTTGCAGTTTTGTTGGCAAGAACATGGTCGATCTGATGCCAGTGTTTAGAGCGAAGATGCTGCCAAGTATTCTTGAAGTAGTTTTTAAGCCCATTGGAGTTCATTTTACCAACTCTGTACTTTCCGATTACAGTAGGCCAAGAAGACCAATCTTTACCAACTCGAGCGTTTGGGTCACTAAGAATGATGACTTGTTTTGATCTTGTTTTGCATTATCTAACAAATCTCCGAGCTTCCAGTAAAAACATTCTTTCTCTTGGTCTGATCTCTGCATTGTGGGTCCGTACACACTTATGAGGGTCAGGAAATGACGTTACTGGAGTTCGATCCAAATGCTCAAAAGTCCGTCATTTAGAGGTTGAGGATTCAGGTCTAGTGATTTAAAAAGATTGTTACTGATTTCGAAACCAACACCCGTTTCTTTCTTTTCGCTACCACTTCAGAAGATTGTATGACCTTTCTCGATTACATTACCAGTTCCAGGTCTTCTGACCTCACTCAATGCGCGTAAGTCAATGTTAACGTTCTCAAGTTCGCGACAGATGATGGTGGTAGTACGTTCAGGACGTATTGAATCTGCACTGTCATTCGTAGTACGTACATTCCATGCACCAAGAAAGTTTTGTTACTCACTTTTCGCCACTACCATACTGTGTGACGCATCGATTATCCTGAATGCGGTAGCATGATTCGTAATATTGTTATTATCTATTTCCATAGCGTTTAGGCTACACCAAAGAACTCAACACTAAGTGGTGCTACAAAGTGTCCCTTAGCAAGAAGGTTTCGTAAGCCAGTGGCACAGGATAGCTGAGAGGACTGCGAAAATTTTCTTGTTGCTAATGCCAGAACAATTGCCGAGTTGACAAGGTGAACTACCGGGTGCCAGAATCTTTGAAAAAGTTGACAAACATGCCTGTCGAGTATCGTAACCCTGAAAGAGGAAGCTAAGGGTGGACTAACACTTGCTCAAGGTGAACACCCAATCTAATGGAGGAAAGGGGGCGCTTTACTTCTCCATTCTGGAACCCAGATACTGGTCTCCAGATACTGGATGATTAAGTAATAACCAAAGGCACAAGTATCGAAACGTTGATATTTGGTTCAAGTGAATCTATTATTGATGGAGCCGGTTTTGCAGGAGGAACAGGTCTTGGAGCAGGTCTTGGGGGAGAAACAGTTCTTGGTACATGGGGTATATTTAATAAATCTGTAAATTCAGCTTTTTTGCTTCTTGAATATTGATGACACCCTGGTGAGCGGGCAAGCTCTTTCAATTTTTTCAGGGTTTTTTTGTTGTAATTACATCTTCTTTTATTGGCGAAAGAAAATATCTTAATCCATTTCAGATATAAGGGTCTATACCCTGTGAACAATTATTAAATCACTGGCAATCATTTTTCTTTTTTCTATGGTGGAAGGCAGGGTGCCTATATATTTCCTAAATATATTCCTGTATATTGATATTGCCATAGTCTCTATTTTTTGCTACCTATTTCACTTGGAAGCCATACATCGTTTTTTCTGATATTCTTATCAAGAAAATCAATCGAGTCGATATCGTTCTTTTGCAACATCTTAATCAATTGCCCCCGATTCATTTTGTGACAATACACAATATCCCGACCGCAGCCTATATCTAAACGTGTCATTTTCTTTGATTCAACAGACATGTGTTATATATATATAATTTATACATATAATTTACATATATATAATTTATATATCCTATATATTATTTTCTTATATCATTTTCAATTTATACAATGCCAGAGTTACTCAACTTTTTCAACCTAATCGTGAAATAATATTATTTAAACTACTTGAATGGAGTAAAGGAATCATTAAGGCTTTTAGCAAGTTAGCAGCATTTTGTTTTGAAGTAAGTGCTATAATCTTGGTGTTTTTACAAGCAGTCTTGTCAACAACAGCCTCATCATCATCACACAATAGTAATTATTATCAACATAATCATCTTAATACTATCATCATCATCATCATCATCATCATCATCATCAAAAGGGAAAACTGCAAAAGAGCTCTCCTCTTTAAAGTCATCTTTGAAACAATTTTCTTCTGTATTATCTTTATACAATGAAGTTGGTGTTCCGTTCAATGTGTGATATCAACTACCCTCACAAGTGCAAGAAAATAGGTTTTTGTTTATCATCATCATAGTTTTAATAATAATAGTTATCAACTGACTTTATGGCTTGTAAATGCAAGTAATTCCTAATAATCACCCAGGCAGACATTTGAGAACAAAGAGTGGGGAAACTAAGGATGGTTAAGGGTACAGCCTTATCCCATAATGCAACATTTTTTGACATCGAACTTCTTTTATAATTCTAATCTAAACTGCTTGTTGGACGTGCAATCGTAGAAGCTTTTAGATGTTGTCATTCGCTAAGCTCATATTGCACTTGATATTCTCTCTCTCTCTCTCTCTCTCTCTCTCTCTCTCTCTCTCTCTCTCTCTCTCTCTCTCTCTCTCTCTCTCTCT
>RDPX01000412.1:234360-248482 GCA_003991215.1 Morbakka virulenta
TAATTGATATTGACACTATAAATGATGGTGACAAAGAAAATAGCCAAACCGAGAACGATATTGTGGACACTCCAGATACTTCAGAAGCATTAATAAACGTACGAAGATCAGAAAGAATAAGAAGAGCTCCAAATAGATTGGACTTATGATTGTTTAATACATTCTGGTTGAAACCAAATTTAGGCAACTCATCAGCGTCGCTATGTTGGGTTGGACATTTGTGGTGCTCGAATGCACACCACACATGTTTTATTCATTTATAGGCAATCTAACAGCGTCGCTATGTTAGTTTGGCCTTCCGTTATGTTGGATTATTTTGTGTTATGACTATGGACAATAATTAAAAATAGCAGAGGGTGAATGTTGTATTTCTGCTATATTAACATTGTGTTTATTTTTGTTCTTTTAGACTATATATATATATTTGAGTTATTAGTTGCTTTGAGCCAATATTATACGGTTTACTACAGCCACATAGTGTGGTCCTCCCCTACCTGTGCATTAAGGTTGCCAAGTATGGTCAACTTGCCCTTTTTCTGTGTAGCCAGGATGACATTGTTGAGTTCTTTGTTGATTGCATCTTTGCTTTCATCAGTGTGAGTCATGGTGGGTGCATAGGTACTGATGATGGTTGCATGGTCAGTTTTGTCTAGTTTCAGTCATAGCACCATTATCCTGTCTGATATTCCTCATGGGAGTGTCTCAAGCTTGCATACCAGTGGTGTGCGGATGGCAAAACCTACATCTGAAGTGTGAGTCACACCTACAGGTTTACCTATCCAGAAGAAAGTGTAGCCTGCACTGAGTTCCCCTTTGCTGGACTCCTCTTGTAGCTTTGTCTTGCTAAGGGCTGCTATGTCACTGCAGTAGTCAGGAAGCTTGTGACCAATTATGGCAGTTCTTCTTTCTTCCCAATCTTCATTGTATGGCAGATTACACACATTCCAAGATCCAAAGATAAGTCCAAGTTTCTTTTCAAATTTCTTACTGCAGGACTGGATGCCCAACTGGGTGTGGCAGCCCAGTAGGGACAAGTGGGATAGGTGATGTTTGGGGTACCTTTTCTAGTGCCTTCCCCTGTCTGGGGTGAGCAACACTACTCCTGAATAGGCCTGCTCAACCACCCTAGGAGGATATGAATGGCCAATCTATCCCAGGTGTTAACCAAATGATCATCACCCTTGAGTTGCCTATGTGCAGAGCCATGGCTAAGAATGCCCAGTAGCATCCTCTGCCTGCACCCATCACAACTGTCTATTGCCATAGGGCTTGAGTTAGTCAAGATGACCTGCACAGAAGTGGGTGAAAATTGTTTGTGCAGAGCAAGATCCACCCTCTTCACCAGGAGACCCAAACCACCAGTGCTAAAGATAGCCACATGGCAGTAAAAATACTGGCTGCAGGTTTTATTTTGGAGTATCCTCCTCCTAGATGGGTTGCTGAATAACTGAGAGCCTTGTCTGCCTTTGTGAAGTGGGGTTACTTGCTTTGTGGGGTTTGGTGGGTCTGCCATTAAAACCATTGACCTCAGTTGTGGTTTGTCCACATTCCCTGCTGTTCCAGACTTCATGCACTAAGGGAAAGCATTCCTGCAACAACCTGCAACATTCCTGTCAGTAAAATTTCTGTTTTTCCTTGTATGACCAAGAAGGTGACTTTGGAGACCAGCTTCTGATCTGCAATGCTTGAAACATAGGTGACAGGTGAAAGAAGTAGCTTCCACTGGGTTGATGGTATCACTTTGTGAAATTTGGTGTCTTGAGATTTGCGAACCTTGCCACACATTGCACATGACAGGTTGTGTGGCCTTGGAGGGAGGTTAGAAAGTGGCATTGATCTGACATGGGACTTCAAATGATTGACAAGGCCAGCTTTCGATAGAAGAGTACAATCACATTTGTCACACTTCCAGCTCTTTGTGCCTTCATTGAGGTTGTTCTGCCAGCCTTTGCACAATCTATGCTTTAACCATTCATGTTCCAGGCAACTATTTTCAAACAATGCACAACCTGTCTTTACATGCCTTCTCCAAGTCGCTCTTTCCAAGGCTAGCCTTTACAAGATTTTAAGGTCTATTTCTAGTTTCTTTAGGTTTTCTTTGATACAGTCTTTGTACCTTCTTTTGGGTTTGTGCTGTGGTCGCTTTCCAGTCTGGAGTTGCCCATAAAACAGTTGCTTTGGTAGTCTGTTGTCCTCCATATGAACCATATGGTCTGCCCAGCACATATGATTGGCAGTGATCATTGAGTCGATACTTGTGTATCTTGCTCTGACAAGGACTTCACCATCAGGTGTATGGCTCTCTTGCCACTTGATATTAAGTATTAAGGGCTGTCAAGACACAACCCTTGTACATGCAGAGCTTGTTTTTGAAAATGAGTTTGGACAGATGCCATGATCTGTCCAAACTCATTTTTCAAGCATTCCAAAGGCAACATAGGCTTTCTATATCCTCTGGTGTATCTCTGCATCAAGGGAGTCATCTCTTTAAGGGTGCTATCAAGATACACATACATACACTAACACATACGTGCATACACACATTGTACATATATACATATATACATGCATTCTTAGATATATACATATACACATGCATATTTAAATGTAATTTGTTGATGCTTTTTTTCAAAGATAACTGATGTTGAGAGAAAGAGGTATCAGGTTCCAATCACAACACCTGGTCCTAGAAAAAGGCAAAGGTTTTCAGCCTATGATGTATCATATACTGAATTTCCATTTGGATTTAAGGTACAAAGAAGATCAAATAATAGGACTGTGTAAGTTTTTTAGAGACTTTTAAAAAGTTACTGTGTTTCAGAATGTTTTAGTTTGTTATTGTAGTGTAACAAGACAGTTTTAAGTCCTAAAATGAATCTTTAATCAAGAAAAACCTCATACTGCACAACATGGCCAACTGTACATAATGTGTTTATCTGCTGAGTACTGTGGGTGTCTTAACAAAGGAAACCCAACAAAACTAATTTACATGTTATTATAATAAGGGTCAAACAACAGTCAAATAATGATAATCATTTTCAGTACAGTTATGATCCATATAACTGTATATTACATATATAAGGCATAAAAAATCATCTGGCTTCCATAGCTTCTTGTGAAAAGTAAAACTTGACTGTGCACTTATGTAAATGATCCCATTTTTCCATTTAATTTAGCCAGAGGTGACTAATTCCATTACAAGCATTCAGAAACATGTTTATGTTAATCCTATTTTGAATTTTATTTTTTGTAGTATAAGGTTTAACTGGTCAGTCTAGATTGAAGTATTTTAGAAACAGTTTTTGCTTTGAATGTGTTATTTAGATTGATTTCATTTAGATCAGTTTTATTTAGATTGATTTCAGGCTGGTTTTATTGGCCTGCTGATGAGTGAAGTGATTCAGCAGATAATTTAGCAGAAAGATTCTTCTTTTAAAACTATTACCATGAAGTTTGGTGTGGCAATCTTTTGGGGCAATGAGCAATTCCACTTATAATTTTTACTATGTACACCTGCAAATTATCTAATTAGTGTTTCTGTTTTTGTGACATGAAATATTCAGTGTGTTAAATCATGTGTTTTGCTTCTCTTGTTTGTCAAGATGTGCAGTGCACTCATAATCCGTAGATGTGAGTTTGAGTCCAACCACAGTTTCATATTTGTTTCACAATATTTTTTGTAAATTTTAAATTTTTTTTGTAGATACTTAACATTCCTGAAGTAAAAAAACAATGTATAAGTTTAGCATGTGTGCAAAGGGCTGGAAGGATAGGTGGATGGGAGATGAAAAAGGGGCAGAATGCCATAAAGTTTCCCCTACTGAGTAAGCTCCTTCACTTTACTACAAAATAAAATCTTTTGTAGGGTCCTGATTTTTTCAAGGGTATATCCCTCTTCATTCCTTTCACTATAAGGTGATTTTTGGTAGGATACCCTTGCTAGGTTTAATAATTCAATTCCCTTTTGATAAACTTGGAACCCCACAAAACAATTTGGACAGTTTGTGGGTTTTTTAGCTCATTGTGTAATTCTTTGCTTGGTAATATCCCACACTTGGGGGTGTAGGCCTTACATGTGTTTCAGTCTTATTTTGTAAGGATGTTTCAGTAAGCCTGGATATGAAATATGAATCCCACCCAAGAAAATAGTGCAGTAGAGAAGAAAGTTGTACAGTCAGGCCTAATTTTTAAGTTTGCACCAAAGACATGCCCCATGATGCTGCAGCCAATGGTCTCTTTAAAATGGGGGCAAAACTGAGAGGCAATGAAAACATAAAGATACAGGCATTAGGCTTTGCAGTTGCTTAGGAGGAACCATCAAATTTATCCTATATTGAGAGCATTAGCAAAAGAAACTGTAAAAAAGATACTTGGAGGATTAAACATTTAAAAACCCAGAAAGCCCATTGTCTGAACTAAGAGGCATTCTTAACAACATGGGAAGGTTTAAACAACAGTGGAAGGCCATAAGACTCTAGAACAGTGGTCAAAAGCTCCACTATTTGAATTCAGTGATTATTGCTCTTCTGTCAGTAACATTTTCCAAACTTTTGCAAGAGAAAATGTTTTGTTCTATTTTCAGTATTGGTATTAATTATTTTCAAAATTACTTTAATCCAAGTATGTAAAATATGGATTCTGTATAATATACTAGTCACACCTCATGCAATAATCTGTAACTGGACACCAGAGTAAAAAGTAGCTTGAAAGCAGAGCAGCCATCTTGACTAGATGTTTTGTTTTTGTACTACTACCATGCTAGAATTGATCATACATAACATTCATTAAGGAAGTAATACATAGCAGAAAATAACTCTGCACTTGATTTTGCTTTGAAATCTTTGATGAATGGGAGAAGAAATTGTTGGTAATGTAAAAACATTGAGAAATTAAAAGTTTAAGATGGGTATGCCTGAAATCTGGAATCAAAGGTTGGGTAACAAGCTATACAGTGATGCAAATGTGGAGGGCCAGACAGAACAAGCAGTGCAAGATTAATTTCATTTAGACTTGTTCTGTTCAGATTGTTTTTTAGACTAATATTAGTGAGATCAATTTCATTTAGATTAATTTTGTTTTGACTGCTTTTATTTGGATTGGTTATATTTGGACTTGTGTGATTTAGATTGGTTTTTTACACAGAAGTTGGTTAGATTGATTTAATTTTGATTTATTTCATCTAGTCTAATTTATTTGAATTGATCTCATTTATTTTTAGGGTTTTTTTGTATTTATTATCGGATTTTCCCAAATTTTCCCAAATGCCATTCTTAAAAGTAAAGTTGTGTTTACAAAGTAAAAGTGTTTCTTTCACAGTTTTTTATGACAAAACTGCTACTTCTCAGAAGGAGTTGTATTAAGGTGTTTACTTGCTCTGTATACCTTCTCTTTACCTTATCTGTTTTGTCAACTCTCTTAAGTTATAGCTTCTTTACATCATCTTTATGTTTGCAACTATTAATCTAATCAGCTGCTCCATTATATCTGCCTTCTACTAATCAACAGCTAGCGTTGATCTCTTGTTTACTTCACTTTTTGTTCATTTTATGATAGCCCAAGCCATATGATGTTGAAAGTAATGAGTATCCACTGGGTAATACATATAATATACCTTACATATAATATGTGATTAAATCATACCCTTTAAATGTATGATCCTATTGTTTATATATATATATATATAATATTTAATATATATATATGTAAGTTTCTATGTATGTATATGTGTACAGTTATATGTGTATGTATATATCAATATGAAAGTTATATGTATTTGTAAGATGCAGGAAAGAATATTTATCAACACACAGGCTTTTACTGCCTTGTAGTAGCAATCCAAAACAAGCCAGTGGCATAACATGGATTGTGAAACATACATACTTATTATGAATTATGCACTATTTTCATTAATCATGCACACATATTATGAAGTGTGCAATCTTTTTATAAGACTTGCACTCTTTTTATAAAACATGCACTCTTTATAAAACATGCACAGTTTTTATAAAACATGCACAGTTTTTATCAAACATGCACAGTTTTTATCAAACAATAAAATTAAAGAATAAGGAAAAATGTTTTTGATTTATTACAATTGACATTTGTATTTTTAAATATTTTTGGACCCATAGGTTTGATTCAACAGTTGGAGGCTTTATATTCTCAGATCAATTTATTCAGCTGTCATCACGTCTACCTTCACATAATATTTATGGATTAGGAGAACATGTACTTGGTCTAAAACTTGATACAAAATGGACTGAGCTTACTCTTTTTGCAAGGGATGTTGCAGATCCCAAGGTAGTGATTTATTCTATTTTTATGGGTTTACATGTCATTAACATATATCAGTTTGTGTGCAAAATAACTCAAAATTTTATGAATATGTTTGGATGCAACTTCCAGGAAATGTTGATGGTAGGACAAGAAAGAGCTGGTTAAATTTTGGTGTTAATGGAGGTCACTGAGTGTATTTTCTTGAGTTTTTGCAGAATTACAGAATTTGTGCAGGAGTCTGCCAGGGAAGTTGCCAAATTCATTAAAGACCTTAATTCCAGGAAGGCAACTGGCCCTGAGAATATTCCAGTTATTGTCCTTAAGAAACTGATGCCAGAACTTGCTCCTATTCTTTCAAAGCTATTCAATCGTTGCTTAAAAGAGAAATGCTTTCCGTCTCCTTGGAAAATTTCATCAGTCTGTCCAGTATAGAAAAATACTGGGGAACAGTCATCTTCATCTCAATATAGACCAATCAGTCTCCTTAGTGTCATTAGTAAGTTGTTTGAATCCTTGATAAACCAAGCAGTTGTCGATCACCTCATCAAAAACAATCTACTTAGTGACAAGCAATATGGATTTTGTACAGCAAGATCAGCTGCTTATGTGCTGACCGTGATATCTCATAGAAACAGTGAATCTCCTGATGGGGGCTTTGTTTCTAGGGCAGTGGCTCTTGACACATCAAAAGCCTTTGATAAGGTCTGACACAAAGGGTTGCTTCACAAACTTGCTAGCTATGGAATATCTGGCAATGTGTTCTTAACGATCAAATCCTTTCTCTCTGGTAGGTCTATGAAAGTAGTTGTTAATGGGCAGAAACCCAAAGGACATTGTATCAACGCAGGTGTTCCTCAAGTTTCTATTCTGGGCCTAACTCTCTTCTTGATTTTCATTAATGATCTTACAAATGACATTCTGAGATCATTTGTTGACATCTATCCAGTTGACACAACTGTCTCTGGCTGCACCTCGAAGAGCATTGGTGATCAAAGATTCCCTTTCTTCTGACCTGGGGTAGGTAGTGGAATGGGGAAATAAATGGCTTGTTACTTTTAACACCTCTAAAACCAAGCTTCTCTCCTTTCACCACCAATGTTCAGATCCTAGTTTTGCTTCAGTTGAAATGAATGGCTCTCCTCTTGAAGAAGCCTTTTGCTTTGATAAGCTAATAGGACTGACTTTCACTCCTGGTCTGAAGTGGGATACTTACATCCAATCTGTTGCTAAGGCTGCTGGTAAAATGGTTGGATCTTTCTACCACTTCAAAAGGTATCTGAAGCCTGATGCAATCCTCCACCTGTACAAAAGTCAGATATGCCCTAAGATAGAGTACTGCTGCCACATCTGGGGAGGTGCTGCCCAGAGCACTCTTTCTTGCCTTAACAGACTTCAAAATTGACTTTGCGATCTTGTTGGAGATGATCTGTTGAGTTCTCTACAACCCCTTTCTCACAGAAGAGATGTTGCTGGTCTTTCTCTACTCTTTTGGTATTTCCATGGTAAGTGCTTGACTGAGCTTCAATCCCCAGTTCCTCCTCATAAAACTTTTACAGCAAGAATGTGTCTTGCTATCTCCACTGCAAAGAATTTTCCTTTCTTCTTCCATGTGCCTAACATCAAACAGAATTTCCATGAAAAGAGGTTTTTTCCAAGAACCTCTGTGGAACACTTTGCCATAAGATTGCTTCCAGGAGGGCTACGACATGGAGATCTTCAAATCAAATGTCAATAAGCAGTTGTCAAACCCTTCCTTATAGGTCATCAAATTTTATTCATTCACTTATATTTTTCGTTCCTTTCACAATACTTTATATCATCATCCACCTGTCAGTCTATCCATCTCATTAACCCTCATCCTCAAGTGGCTTTTTGCCTTGATTTGTGGTGACTCACTGGTACATAAAAAAAGTCTTGATCTTATAAAGGACAGACTGGCCTGGAAGTCCATTTTATTGAACTGTCCAACACATGCCAGCATGTGAAATGGATGTAAAACCAAATATGATATGATGAGTGTTCTGGTTCTTTTAGCTGCTCATTTTTTTACAAATTTCACAACTTTTTTATTTTAGCTCAAGATAGGTCAGTAAAGAGAACACCAGACCAGTTCTGAAGGTCCATGGGATGATGGTCCATTTGTTTGTGCAGTGTTGGGAGTTTTTTAACTGCAGGACTACTACAGGAAAAATCCCAATCATGGAACATATCAGACAACAACAACAGGAAATACAAAATGATTTAAACACATAGCAATCTCTATTCCAACCTCTCTATGTACAGATAATGAGACCATTCTGACTAATATTCTAGGATGTTTATTGCATACAGCACATGCCCTATTGGGATTGTTGTTAAATGCACAAAAAGAAAAATCAATAAAATAACCGAGGTAACCTCCAACCTCCCCTTGTCACCTCCAACACCACCTACGAACTGTGTCAAACAGTCCCATAGCAGTAGTAATAACAGATTAATACTACTAACTACTGGTACAACAGTAATGTACAATAAACTAACCCTGTTCATTCACAGTAAAACAACTAGTTAATGTACACAGTAGTACAAATAATGAAGTAGAACAAAATACTTCCCTCAACTCCACTGGAAAGCACGTCTTCCCAATGCCAGGGCATGTAGACTGTTGTTTGATTCCTGCCACAACGACATGCACCTGTGCATATACCATCAAGATGGTCGCAATGCCACATCAAGATGGCAGCTCACGGAGAATCTCACAACAGGGATGAAATAAGCTGTTTGGTGGGGAATTGTACTTTCTGAGTGCTTTTCTAGTTGGATATGAAATGATTACAACATGGTAAAGAAAGATGAGCAATTTATTTTTTTTAGACAGCATATTTCTTGACAAACAACTGAAATGAGAAGTCTGCATGAAATATGCATGATTTGTCAGATTTGTGGTATCAAAAGCCTCAATTTACTTAGTAAGTCATGGACTTGCTGAGTAAATTGTCATATTATGGTGTACCTGGATACTAGCTGGATTGGTTTGCCAATTACCTTTTTGGGAGATTTCAAGTTGTAGAGATGGAGAATGTTGTACCATCTGGTGTTGTGTACCTCAAGGGTCCATTTTAGGCCTTCTTCTTTTCATTGACTTTTATAAAGATCTTGTAGGTTATGTTGACATAAATGTGATGAAATATGTAGATACAGTTTTTTTATTGGGGTAGTGATATAGAAAAAGTTGAATCAGTTTTGAATAACAAATTGGAAAAAATTGCCAGCAATAATGAATTCCTTTTAAATCTGAAAAAGGGGAAATGGAGGCCATGTTTTTGGAGACCCACAGGAAACAAAAGCTTCAGGGAAGAGATCTCAATATTTTCAACAGTGGAATCAAGATTGCCTTTGTAAAAGAATATGTGTACTTAGGTAGCACTCTACTGTAGCTTGTCACTGACTTTCAACGTTGAACAAACCTACAAATGTGCAAGGAGTTGTCTACAGCTTCTCCAGCGAGTTAGGAGTTAGGAGTTAGCTGAATGTGGAGGCTACCACTAAATTATTTCAACTTTTGAATTATTCCAGTCCAGTGAAATCAACTTGTACAAAGACCAAAAATGAACATTGTCCATAGCTAAACCAGAGAGCAAGCTGAATAGTGTAAAATAAAAACCTTGGAGACATGGTACAAGACATTGTCTTCTTCTTCTTCTTTGTCTTTTGGCTATATCCTGTTAGGGTTTACCACAGTGGATAAGCCACCTCCAGCCTGTTCTGTTCACCATAACAGCATTCCTCGCACCAACAGCCTCTATATCTCTGTCAATCACATCCTTCCACCATTTTTTTTAGCCTCCCTCTCTGCCTTCCAGCAAGGTTGTCATAACTCAGTACCCTCCTTTCTCCATACTCTGCATCATGTCTTGCTATGTGACCATACCATACATGTTACAAGAAGCAAATATGCAAAATTGTACATTCATGAAGAAATGCTTAACCAAAGAGACTGGCTGTGCACCATTTAATATATACTTTGAAATTACTAATCATGAATGTGTCACAAAAAATTAAAACATAATGATAAAACTCAAACCAGATAAACTTGAATTTGCCAAGCAAAGTTTTTATTTCAACAGTGCAAAGTTATTTAACAGCCTACCTCAAAAAGATAACCTCACATTTTTCCAGTTCGGTAAGGCGCACACGGAAATTAGTCAGCCTGAAGTTATAACTGAAATGTAACCTCAAAAAATAACATTGCAGCAAGGCCTGGCCTAGTTTTAATCTCATCCTTCCAAATATGTTTTTAATGTTTACTATTCTGATATTCAAATAAATAATGATTTTTTAATGTAACTTAATTTGCTTTACTTTTGTTTTCTCTTTTTTCTAAGCAGGACAAACAAGGATAGCAGTTTAACCATGTATATTTGTGCATGTTGTAAATACTAAAGTTTTTAGTATAAAGTATAAAGATTAAGATATAAATATAATAATTTCAAAAATTACTCATAGTATGTTTTTAAAAGCATTTTGAATCATGAGTTTGTGAAGCTTGGCAATCTCTAAACAAGTTGGAGAAAATATGGAAATCATTACTGGAAAGAAATCTCAAAATCAACTTCTTTCAAGCGACTGTTTAAAGTGTACTTCTTTATGGAGCAGAACGCTGGATGATGACTAAACAAATGACCAACAGATTAAATGGTGCATATACTAAAATGCTGCAGAAAGTTCTTTGTATTTTATGGAAGGGTCACATATCAAACAAAGTACTATATGGAAACTTACCAAAGGTCTTGATCACTCTTAAAACCAGAAGACTGTGCTTCACTGGACACACTTGGAGAAAAGATGGTGAACTTCTTCATAAACTATTGTTATGGCAACCGAATCATGGCAAAAGAAAAAGAGGAAGACCTGAAATGACATTCATTGATCAGCTCAAATGTGACACAAACATGGACCCAGAAGACATCGAGAACTGCATGGAGGATAGAGACACAAGGAGAGAATTAGTCAACACAGTTTGAGTTCCCTGGAATTAAGAAGAAGAAAAGCATTTTTTATTCATTAGTATCACAGTTTGTTTAATAGTTTGACTAATAAAAATTAGTCTTGACTCCTTTTCTAGGGTGGATTTAATTTGTATGGTGTCCATCCATACTACATGAATATTGAAGATGATGGTAATGCAAATGGAGTTTTCTTCTTAAACAGCAATGCAATGGGTATGTTGTTATTTGTTGTTTTTTGTTTGTTAATTTTTTATTTTTGTTTGTACCAGCAAGCATCTTGCAAAGTCAACACAACATCTTGCTTTTTTCCTTCTAATTAAGAGGTATCTTGTGTTAGGATAAACGGCAAATTCAGCAAAGACTTCACAGTAGGTGTTGGCCTTCATCAAGGGTCCATTCTCAGCCCCTCCTTTTCATAATTGTTATGGAGGCCCTCTCACAAGAGTTTTGCACCAGTTGTCCTTGGAAGCTCCTACATGCAGACAACCTTATCATTGCTGATTCATCAGAAGGACTCCTTAGAAAGCTTGTGGTTTGGAAGGTGCACTTAGAATCAATTTGTTTGTGTGTGAACATGAAGAATACTAAAGTTTTCCACTGTAAGTATGGCTGCAATGATGACTGGAAGACAGGAAAGTGGCCTTGTGGGGTATGCAACAAACGTGCTGGCAGCAACTCTATATACTGCCCCACTGGTGTACACTGGGTCCATTAGAGGTGCTCTGGCATCAAAGGTAGACTAAGAGAGGATATTTCTTTTGTGTGTCCTACCTGCAGTAGTAATCAGAACCTGCCACTGCCTCCAAAAAACATCAGGCTCGATGGTGTAGCCTTAGAAACAGTTCCTACCTTCTTTTATCTTGGGAACATGGTTGGAGATAATGGAGGATGCACAGACACAGTGACAGCAAGAATACAATCTGCATGGAAAAAGTTCAGAGAGCTTCTTCCTTTCTTGTCCAATAAGGGTATATGCTTAAAAACTCATGGATGCATCTTTGCTGCTGGTGTTTGCAGTGTTATTCCTCATGCATGTGAAACATGGCCAGTAGCAGTAGATGACACATGCAGATTAGAGAGGAATGATAATGCCATGGTAAGATGGATTTGTGCAACAAAATTAATGGACAAATTTCCCATGACAGACTTACGAGCTTGCCATGTTTCCCATCTCTGAAAGATGTTCTAAGACTTGAACAACTGAGATGGTTTGGCCATGTTAAAAGAATAAACCCAGAGTCATGGCCACACAGAATATTGACTGTTGAAGTGAATGGTAAATCCCACGGTCGTCTGAAAAAGCAATGGCTAGACAACATCAAGGCAGATCTAGCTTCATTGAAGATCAAAGAAGATCTAGCAGCTGATCATGTTGCCTGGAGAAGAGCCATCAACTCTGCTGGAGGGACAAAAAGCTGTCCAACTCCAGATGCTGGGAAACGAATACATAAAACCGTGCAGTAAGTAGTAAGTATACACATCAAGTTTTGTATATAAGGTTTTAGGTTATATAAGGTTTCAGGCAAGTAAGAATTTTAATGAAAGAGAAATGAAACTGTAAATTTGACTAATTAATTCTACTTTTATTACTTTGGTTTTAAGAACAACATAAACGTAAAGAAAATTAGAACTAAAAAAAATCTTCATCACTGCTTTCCAATTCTGATTGAGTTGTTGCAGTGATCTCCATTATGACTTAACCACTTGCTGAAGAGGGAGCAACACTCCAGTGCTACAATGGATTATTCATGGTTTAGCTCCATTGAGGCATCAGACTTTATTTTCAAACTAGCATTTAAAGTGAGGTTTAGGAACAAACTCAACAATACCAACACCTTCTTCTGTTAGGCATATTTTGATCTCCAACCTTTCTTGACTCGTAGGATTTTATGATTCAATATTAATTCTCTTTATTTTACTGAATACTTGCTCTAACATGGCATTGATAAATGTTGTAATTAATTGAATATCAATGATGTGAAGGATGTTTTCATACATTCTGTAGCAATACCCTTGTGTGTAAAAATATCTTTCAAAACTTCAAAATCACGAGAACCCCTTTGAGTACAAGGTTTTGTGTAAAGATGTTACAAGTGTACAGCCAGCAACCACAAAGTTTTTATTACCAATAAAGAAAAACTTTTATTGTGAATTAATATTGTAAAAATCAGGGTTTTAGCTGGCATAGAATTGTAGAAAAACACTAAAAGGTATGATCATAATGCTGTAAGCATTGGTAGTCTTCCTAAAAGATTAAAGATTTTTCAGTTCAGTTACACTTACACTGAACATAGAAATGAAGAAAATTATATATTAATATCTTACTTTAAAATGCATATTGACAATATGGAGTGGCTATTTCCTGACGTTTCTCATCTTACTGGTTTGTCTCTTTTTTGAAAACAGATATAGTTCTTCAACCAACACCAGCAATAACATACAGGGCAATAGGTGGAATAGTGGACCTGAACATATTTCTTGGCCCGTCACCCGATGAGGTCCAGCAACAGTATACAGATGTAAGTGCATAGAAGACAGATTTTTTATTCAGCCAAAATATTGACTTTCACATTTATTTGTTCATTGCTGTCACAACTCCTGTTGGTGTTGCTACTACTGCTACTACTACTACTACTACTACTACTACTACTAACACTACTACTATTACTACTACTACTACTACTACTACTACTACTACTACACTACTACTATTACTACTACTACTACTACTACTACTACTACTACTACTACTACTACTACTACTGCTAACACTACTACTATTACTACTACTACTACTACTACTACTACTACTACTACTACTACTACTACTACTACTACTACTACTACTACTACTACTA
>RDPX01000412.1:248948-270899 GCA_003991215.1 Morbakka virulenta
TACTACTACTACTACTACTACTACTACTACTACTAACACTACTACTATTACTATTACTATTACTACTACTATTACTACTATTAGTACTACTTCTACTACTAATACTATTACTACTATTACTACTACTGTTACTACTATTACTACTACTACTACTACTACTACTATTACTACTACTACTACTATTACTACTATTACTACTACTGTTACTACTATTACTACTACTATTACTACTAATACTACTATTACTATTACTACTACTACTATTACTATTACTACTATTAGTACTACTTCTACTACTAATACTATTACTACTATTACTATTACTATTACTACTATTACTACTATTACTATTACTATTACTATTATTATTACTATTACTATTACTATTACTACTATTAGTACTACTTCTACTACTAATACTATTACTACTATTACTACTATTACTATTACTATTACTACTATTACTATTACTGTTACTACTATTACTACTACTACTATTACTACTATTATTACTATTACTACTATTATTACTATTACTACTATTACTACTACTACTACTGTTACTACTACTGTAACTACTACTACTACTACTGTTACTACTTATTTATTTATTTTATTTCTAATGTTTAAGAACAGCTACTTTGTTTCATTTACAAAAACTGCTATTAATATGAGGACAGTTATGTATACAAAGATAAAATAAAAGTGTATAAAAGGTGTATGCCATGTCTATGAAATTATCCAACTACAAAGTAGAAAAAAAAAGGAACTCCCAAGAGATGCTGTAGCTACAAATTTTTTCAAAATATTTAAGTTTCTAGAATGCTTTTGAAAACTAAGAACTTTTTCTCTTTTCTAATTGTAATTAGTAAATCATTGTATCTTTTCGCTCCAGAGTAAGAGAATATTTCTCTGTCTAGCTGGATTATTAGTCTAGATAGTTTCTGCAAAATATTTGTTGTTTTGACCTTCATAGATTATTCTCTAGGCACAGTCTTTAAGTGAAGCGAATGACTGGGTTGTGTCCGAGTTGAATGAAATGTCCACTAGGCAGCAATATGTCAAACAAAGGTACTCTCATCATGTTAAAATTTTCAACAGTTTTGGTGGTGAGTTATTGCTGGATTCTCTGTAGCACATGAACCCATCTGAATGCTTTATTTGTAACTTTTCTGGAGGTTTTTGTTAAAGTTGATTGGTTTCACAACCCAATTCCCAAGGTAATTGTAAAAGTTGTTGTCTTAAATGATGATATGATGGTATTTGACTTTGAGTGGCTCATTGATTTGTTTAAAAATGTTGGTTTGTTGAAAGAAGCAAGGAACATTGATTCTATTCTGTCTTGTCCATTCAAGGTTGATCTAAGTTTCATTCCGAAACAATTAAACTTAGATCAACCTTGCCCAACCCAACCTTCTCTGGCCTAAGTTTAATTCTTCTAGAATTAAACTTAGGCCAGAGAAGAAAATTCATCCTCAAATAATTCCAAAAATACATTTTTCGATGTAGAGAAGTCCAGGCATTGATATGCAAGGCAGTTCATGTTAAGATATATGTTATTATTTTATTTGATAATGATAATGAAGATGATGATGAAGTGCAGCCCTGAACATAAAGGTATCTATAAAATTTATGGTTAGGGATAACTTAATAGAAGGTTTAACTTTTTTTTTACATGTATAAACTTCAACAAGACATCCACTTCCAAAGATTGTTCCTAATGAAAATTTGCGTGAACACTCTGCAGTGATAACAGCACACATTTTTTTGAATTTGGGAATTCTTAAATTATAAACGGATGGGTATGCCATTTTGGTCTTTTAAATATTTTTTGAATTTTTAATATTTTTTGTTTTATTATTATTTGCTGTATATTTGTTACATATTTTTAATATTTTAATAGCTTATTGGCAAAGCAGTGATGCCACCCTATTGGGCATTGGGGTTTCATCTGTGCAGATGGGGGTATGGATCAGTTGATGGAATGAAAAAGGTACTTCAAAGAATGCAGGAAAATCAAATTCCACAAGATGTTCAATGGAATGATATTGATCATATGGATGCAAAACGTGATTTTACAGTAGATCCGAATAATTTCAAAGACCTGAGTATGATGGTGAAACGTTTACATGACAATGGAATGCATTATGTACTGATATTGGTATGTTTGTTTTCTTTCTTGTATATTTGAGTTGCTAAAGCACCATGTTTCATTGAGTTTTCTTTCCAGGAGAAGCCTTTTGCCAGCTTATTATGAAAACTGTTTCCAATTTGAGGCTGGCTTTGAATGTTAAACCAAATAGAATAGTTGGATCTTCCCAAAACATGGCAATAGCTTATGAAAAGGAGTTTAAATACCTATGTTTATACTCTACATCAAGACACATGACTTGGAAAGGTGCACGCCCTCAAGAAAATGTTATAGTTTGCAGAGCACTCTTGTTCATCTCCAGCAAGGCAAGTAGCTAATTCAAAACAAAAGGCCACCTGATACTGAAGAGGCTTTAGTGGTTTTGTAGCAGTTCAGGTTTTAAGTCACTCCAGTTTTACATATGGAAGCATGTTTCCATTTCTCATCACATAGCAAACCATAGTGATTAGTTATGGCCTATTATTTTAAGAACCTGGTGACTTTTTCACCATGTTTTAATAGATGCTTTACTTCTAATGAGGCCCCATGCTGAGGAAAGTATCTTTTAAAATGTAGACCAGCATACGTGTTTGGTCCTTGAAAGAATATCTTGTAAGTGTGAGTTTTTCAAAACTGGGTGGATTACCTTCAAAATCATTAAAACATGGAGTAGTATAAATGCTTGTTTTACTAATTTCATTTTATATTTTTTTGCTCCTTTTTCATTCAGGATCCTGCTGTCAGCAACACAAAAGGTGATTATGCACCATACCTTGATGGACTGAAAAAGAATGTTTTTATTAGAAATCAGGCAGGAGATGTTTTAGTTGGGCGTGTATGGCCAGGCAATACTCTATTTCCAGATTTTTTTCATCCAAATACCAGCATATTCTGGAAGGAACAAATCGCCAAGTTTTATCAGAGAATTCAGTTTGATGGACTGTGGATAGTAAGTTGACTTGTAATTTTGCTAGCATTTTTGAAAAGAGTAGTTTAAGATTTTTTCTGATGCACTAAAGAAACATTGGTTTACTCATTTTTGTTATTTTTGGGTTCTGGTTGGTTTGTTGTTTTTTTATTTACATGTTAATCAGTTTGCCTGGTTTTCTGCTTATTTTGGCTCTTTCTAAGTTAATCCATCTAAATGAGCTCCGACAGGGAAATCTCGGAAACTGCCAGAGAAGGTGAATGTTGATTGAAGTTGGTTTGGCTATATTCAACCTTGCATTGACGTAGAATACCCATATATTGCCCGTATAGGCCCCCTCTTTGTGCAGCTTATCAACATGCATAATATACATTAGGGTCTTTTTTACACAGTATCATTTTCACACAGGAATGATAATTGAAACAGATACATCGACCTACTGGCAATTCAGTGAGATAAAAAGAATGTGCTGTAATTTACATGTAAACAGTTACTTAGACAACATCGGTCCATGTGAGCATCGAATGTCATCTTTCATAAAATGCTACTTGTTTGTTGGTGTTGTTCTTTTCCCCAGATTTATTTATTGTGGTGTATTTATTGTCATTTTGCACCTGTGAATAGGTTGGTACGTTAAAGAGCAGTAGAGTATTCTTTTTTTGCATCCAAAATATCTCATGATCAATGAATTTCCTAGATTAGTCATTGCTAATTAAAAGCAGATTTATTGATTTGTCAAAGCAACCGAATAACCCGGATTATGGGATGCTTGCCATTAAAGATTGAAAAAGTATTTGGGTGCCGGATTCCACTACTGTCATATTTTTAAGTGCCAGATAGTATGTTACTTACTCACTTCCAGTTATACGGACTGAGATGTACGATAGCAACGAAAATCTTCAATTCCCTTCTGCTCCTGGCCATTTTCTGGATGGTACACAAAGTGTGGTTCAGATTCAGGTATGCGACACGTTTCAGCAGTGCGACACAAAGTGTTTCTGGGTGTTCTCCGCTTCCTATTTTCTTGTTGCCCCGTGGAAGACCATGTAATTTTGCTTTTGTTTTATTTTTTTCCAATTCGAATTACAAGATTTACATTATATCTATTTTAATTTGTATAAATATGACAGCGTTTATTTTGTGTTGTTGTACGACTTGGATTCTCTATTTCATAAGTATAAGATGTGTCTACCAAGAAACTGAGACGTGTCGTATTAAGATAAAGCTCAAAATATGGAATTAGTAGAAAGAGTTATTTTCTGTTAAGGATGATTATAATTAATTCCATTTTGTGTATCACTGTTTTTTTTTAACTTTACATTTTCTTTCTAAATTTTACATACTATTTCAGCCACCCACTAACCAATAGTTTACTTTTGCTGATCGGAATAAAGTCAACGATGTGAACCCACCTGCAGTGCCTGTTGTACAGTAGAACTGTATAGTCATTTATTGAAATTTAACTGAAATATAGAGTCGGTGCTTCCTGCTCTGTCGCCTCCGTCTTTTCTTCCTTTGTCCTTTACACCCATCTTCCATTTTACCTTTCCCTTCCTCCCTCCTCATTTTCCTTTCGCTATTCCTTTCTTCACGACTTTATTCCTTCCTCACGTTCTTCGGTTCTCCTTTCCTACTTTCATTTCTTTCTCCTTTGCTACTTTCATTTCTTCTTCTTTCCTACTTTCATTTCTTTCTCCTTTGCTACTTTCATTTCTTTCTCGTTTGCTACTTTCATTTCTTTCTCATTTGCTACTTCCATTTCTTCCTCCTTTGCTACTTTCATTTCTTTCTCCTTTGCTACTTTCATTTCTTTCTCCTTTGCTACTTTCATTCCTTTCTCCTTTCCNTTCATTTCTTTCTCCTTTTCTTCTTTCACTTCCTTCTCATTTTCTACTTTCATTTCTTTGTCCTTTCCTACTCATTTCTTTCTCCTTTTCTACTTTCATTTCTTTCTCATTTTCTACTTTCATTTCTTTGTCCTTTCCTACTTCCATTTCTTTCTCCTTTTCTACTTTCATTTCTTTCTCATTTTCTACTTTCATTTCTTTGTCCTTTCCTACTTCCATTTCTTTCTCATTTGCTACTTTCATTTCTTTCTCCTTTGCTACTTTCATTTCTTTCTCCTTTGCTACTTTCATTTCTTTCTCCTTTCCTACTTTCATTTCTTTCTCATTTGCTACTTTCATTTCTTTGTCCTTTCCTACTTTCATTTCTTTGTCCTTTCCTACTTCCATTTCTTTCTCCTTTGCTACTTTCATTTCTTTCTCCTTTCCCACTTTCATATTTTTCTCCTTTGCTACTTTCGTTTCTTTCTCCTTTGCTACCTTCGTTTCTTTCTCCTTTCCTGCTTTGATTACTTTTTCCTTCTACCTTCGTTTCATAGCATGCACCCACTCGAATTATCCATTTGTTTACATTAATCATAAAATGTTTGTTTATTAATTAGGATATGAATGAACCCTCTAATTTCGTTGATGGATCCACCAAAGGCTGCCCGCAATCATCATTGGAAACACCACCTTATAATCCGCATGTTATTGGTGGTGCTTTGAAGGACAAGACTATTTGTATGACTGCAAAACAGCAATATGGTGTGCATTACAACTTGCACAACTTGTATGGTTACTCAGAAGGAACAGTTACAATGGAGTAAGTCAATACAAACTTGAATGTTGCCTGACCTTATTTCGTTTGTTTTGAAAACAAAAGTCAAGTCACTTAAAGAAGACAACTTTCTAAGTGGCAACAGCTGAAAGCCTATTTACAGTTTGCGCTAATTGGTCGTGCAAATGCAGCACAAATTAAGACATATTTTTGTGATGGAGGCCATTTGCTAGAATTGTAACAGGGTTTTAATTTCAAATGAAGCTGAGATCATTCAGAAAGGAATACATAAATAAATTTTGCCCATGCTGGAAATCTCCAGTCGCTTGCTCGTTCAATCGGATCTTCCAAGCTATAAATCGATAAGAGTTGGGCACTTTTTTCAACCTCTTTTTTATGTCTCGAAACATTATAAACCACTTAGGGGCATGCATATATGATATATCGTCAACATTTTTTTTATATGTATGTATATATACTCAATCTACAGACAGTACTGTTTCGCCCTTTGTGGGTTCATCAGTGCAGCACAGAGTTTTTGAGACATAACTCTCTGGCCATGTTGCCGGAGCAAACACAGCTTAAGAAGTTATTGTGGGATCCTGTCAGAGTGCTCAAACTACGCATGCGCAGTGAGCTCCGCATTACGCAAACGACAGGTATATATATACCATATTCAACAAGCAAACCGTCGCCTTTAAGTTTAAAATAAGTTTTTGATAAATCAATTAGTAACAAATCCACAATCTGTAATCTTCGCCTACCAAAATTACCTTAAATTTTGTAGAAACCTTAACTTGTCTAAACAAAACATTGTTGTGTACTAAAACACAAAATAAAGATTGCTAGCTTGTCAAAGATCCTCAATTAAAACATGCAGCGAAGCCACAAGTTCAATCCTCTCTCATGAAAAGTAATTTTTATTAGTATAAGTTATTTTCCATTAACATTTTACATTATCAATCAACAATTGAATCATCCGCTCACTTTTTTAAGCGTCGCTTTAAATTCCTTTAGATACTTTCTTGTTGAAATAGCCATTTCAATTGCTTTATTCAAAGTCACGGATTGAATGTTCCTACTGTAACATTCAATCGGTCCCACAGATGTCCAGGAAAACAAGCGTCACAAAGCTGTTCTGCAGTCAGATATAAAGAATCATAAAAACTTCTAGTTCGAAGTGAGAATGGGTGCTGCATCATGTAAGTCGTCCTTTAATTTGGATACTAAGACCATTTCCATTTCTCCCTGTATTTATTGTAAGCTGAACAACGCTACACTAATAAGTCAACAAGACTTATTAGTGTAGCATTTTTCCTTTACAGCTATCTGAATTACTATCATTGTTTCCCATAGTCAGCACTATTTCGTTTATATTTGGCACTGAAGAACAGATTAAAACAGATTCAATAAATTCACCCTCTCCTGCCATTCTGCCTCTCCTATCATAAATCTGCTAGTGCTCATCGATGCAGGGTATACTATATATATATACTATACTATACAGGGTATACATGACATGACTTAGTACATCGTTAAACTACACACACTCCTCCCCTTAGTACATCGTTAAACTACACACACTCCTCCCCTTAGTACATCGTTAAACTACACACACTCCTCCCAACAACATCGAGGACGTACGTGTGAATAAACACACAAAATACGTGAAGGTACGAATTGCTCTATCTTCACAGATGCCTGTTTTTGTCATGAATTCTTCCGTTGCACTTCGTTTGTTGATTTCACCTCAGATGATTCTTTGGTCCTACTGTAGACTTGGAGACTCCTGTGGCATCGGAAGATTTCATTGCAGCCGCATTTATCTGATTTGGTTGTCGGGCATGGATATGGAATTGGATTTGCACACTTACTTGCATGCAGCATGTGTTTTTTTGCTGGATTTTAGAGGAAGACTACTGGCCACAATCAGAGTTTCGTGAGACATAACATGGTTGATGTAGCCAAGCTTTTATTGAACGACACGCCAGCGTTTTACAACCCCGTTTGCCTATTGCCCCCGAAGAAAGCCATTGCGGAACTTGTCTCACGTTTCCATACGTGTACACGCACCACACACACCTTCACGAACCTCGTTTAGGAAACAGGACTTTGTATTCTAGTGGGGCGCTATTCCCTACACTCATCAGGTGGGGTTTTTTTATATAGAACAAAAGATCATACTTGCGAAAACAATTTTTGGTTTTTATTTTCCTTCGGGTTTGATATGTTCAGAATAAGTTTAAACTAGTCCCAAGATTCTCCTTGCCTCAAAATTTTTCTGTAAGTTACCTCGCTTGTTGAATGAAATGAACGTGATGGGGGTGTTAAATTATGTGGTGTCGACCCGTTGTCTCTTTCATGATACTCAACCACAATATCAAAAATAACAGAATTCATTGAACTTTTTTGGGTGAAAGAGGGGTCAAGCTGGTATATTTCTGTTTGAAAAATTGTAATGCTAAAGACGTCTAGATAATGACTGAAGTCAATTAGTGCCAATACAGGCTCTACCTAATGTGTTGACTTCGCTATAATCATCATTGCTTCTTTTTTTTTCTTGCAGTGCATTGAAAGAAATTCGTGGCCGTAGATCTTTGGTGATAGGAAGATCTACTTTTGCCGGAAGTGGTGCACACCAGGGGCATTGGCTTGGAGATAACCATAGCACATGGGATGATTTATACAGCTCAATTGCAGGTGAAAAATATTTGAGTTTCTACTTTACTTACCAAAATGGCTTGAATAAGTAACTAAGGGGCTTCTTTATTTATTTTATTGATTTATTTACTGTTTGTGCTAAGTTACAGGATAGGCACTGATGGAACGAGGAGCACTTCTTTGAGAGCGGGTAAGTGTGTCATTCATGTTCATGTCTGAGACGAGAGATCATTGTATTGTTTTGGTGGAAGGGAATAAGCAAAATTGTTTAGCGGTAATAGAGAAATTGAGACTTAAAGATACAAATAAAAAAATTTGTTTTGTTTGCGTAGGTCTGGAAGTTAATGGTAAACTTTAGAATATGTATTTGGTATGTGTGGGGGGTGGAAGGGTTGTGGGGAGGTGTTGGGGGGAGGTCTTCGGTCTTTGAACCATTTTTATTTCAGCCATGCAGTTTTAAGCCGTTGGTAATTGGATATTAGAGAGGAGGGACTAGTTTCGGTTTTGCATCTAAGAAAGAGTGGAATATAGCTGCCCATTCGAATAATTACTCTATATTTAAGGTTGTCAGGTTAAGAAATAATTGAGCCATGTTATATATTTTGAATATATCTACAGACACCATTCATTGACAAATCATCATTGAAAAGTGATGCCTCGATTAATTAAAAGTTGTACTAGCCCCTGTAAACACGCATTTTGCTCCAGGCTGGTGAGATCAAGCACATAGAGTACTTTGTACTATTCATCTTTAAGGTTTGTCTTCGTTAATCCATTTCCTCCAATTATTTGTTTATTTGTCAAAAGAAGAAGGATGAGAAATCGGACTGTTAATTGAGTCGATTAGAAAATAAACTTTGTTTGGGTACAACAAAATTATTTTTAGTCTGTACTGTCGATCTCTCAAACGTAAATGATGACTTTACTCCTAGCCAGGTTTATACCGGTCAATGAACTGCAGGTTTTCGGGCTCCAAATAGAGAAATTACTTTTGGTAGAAGAACAGTGGTTTTGTTGGAAATCGTTTGCAAGTGGTTTTGCGGAACAATTTCTAAATGTGTTTTGCTTAGGAAGGATAATGTATTTTTTCGTCGCTGTAAAACTTCTAACCTCGTTTTATTGGCTGCTTTGACTGACATTTAACAGACAACAAGAGTGGACTTTACTATAACAAGAAAGTAATATGTTTTGTTATTTTTTTAATCAATTCTGCCCACCCAGCTGTGAAAATGATGACTAAGGGTACTACTACCCACACAGCCAATGCAGCAGCAGAAAAGAACCAGCTATTCCCCCCAAATTGTAGAGAATCAATTTGTTTATACATTAATATAATTGTGTGTGTGATCCTTTATTACCCAATAGCCAGTATTGTGGTGCAGTTTGTACCCTGATATGTTATTAAAAAATGTTAACTCCCGAGTAACTTTCATTCTGCATTCTATTCTTTCCTGTTATTTTGCCTCTTGAGTGCCAGCTGTGGAAGACAGACATAAGATGGCTACTACCACTTATATCAAACGGATAACTAGAACCAGAAGGAAGTTCGGAGTGCCTCTTCTAATTAGAAGTTATCGAATTAAGGGTCACGTTGGGGGGAAAAGTTGATTAATAATCGGGTATCTTGAGCACGTAAGATCGAGTACGTAAGGGCGTGTACTTAAGATCAAGTACATAAGATGGGGTACGCAGGATGGAGTACGGAATATCGAGTATGTAAAATCGAGAATACCTAGGACAGAGCACCTAAGATAGATTACCTAGGATAATATGCGTAAGATCGAGAATGTAAGATCGAGCACGTAGGACAGAGTACGCAAGATCGAGTGTGTAAGATCGAGTCTGTAAGATCGACTGTGTAAGATCGACTGTGTAAGATCGAGTGCGTGAATTGGAGTATATATGATAGAATACGTAAATTGACACATTAACAATCTAGTGAACCTCCTAGTCACCGAACCAAAAAATTATCAAAATAGACAAAACACAATACAACTATATATACTGGTGTAAAAGTGTCGATATGTACTGAAATATAATGCAGTCGTTCTCTGGTTCGTTTTTGTTAGGGATCCTTAACTTCAATTTGTTTGGAATACCACTTGTTGGAGCAGACATCTGTGGTTTCATTGGAGATACAAATGAAGAGTTATGTAGTCGGTGGATGCAGCTTGGGGCATTCTATCCGTTTTCCAGGAACCATAATACAATTGGAGCAAGGGTCAGTGAAAATTTGACATAAGATTAGATTAGTGTGTTGTTGTTTTTCAAACACTTTGAATTTTGATGCTAGGGTTAAGTTTATTGTGTTTTTCCTTCATGATTGCCCTTTTCTTTTTCTTGCTTGCTGATTATTATCTGTTTATCTTTTGCTACCGATATACCTTTAAGAGTTGGTTGTTTTGAGGCAGCAGTACAAACAAAACATGATATTTACTCATGCAATTTTATTTGGATTAGAACAATTAGTGAAGTTAAGTAAACTTATTTAGCTCCCATAACCACTTGAAATTAGCGATGTTATTGTATTTCTTCGAATAAAAGCTGCATCCTTTTCGAAAATGAAACTGAATAGAAGCGAGGGCTTCAATTTGAGTAACCATTTCATCTTATTTCTTTGATTGACTCAAACATTGATTAAAGCGTTTCTTTGTGATTATTATATTGTATTACATTATATATCATATTATATTATATTATAGTATAGTATAGTATATTATATCATATTATATTATATTATATTATATTACACTATATATCATATTATATTATAATATATTTTATTACATTATTATATTATATTATATTATATCATATTATATTTTATTTTATTATATTATATTATATTATAGTATAGTATAGTATATTATATCATATTATATTATACTATATTATATTATATTATATTATATTATATTACATTATATATCATATTATATTATAATATATTTTATTACATTATTATATTATATTATATTATATCATATTTTATTTTATTATAGTATAGTATAGTATAGTATAGTATAGTATAGTATATTATATCATATTATATTGTAGTATATTATATTATATTATATTATATTATATTATATTATATTATATTACATTATATATCATATTATATTATAATATATTTTATTACATTATTATATTATATTATATTATATTATATTATATTATATTATATTACATTATATATCATATTATATTATATTATATTTTATTACATTATTATATTATATTATATTATAGTATAGTATAGTATAGTATAGTATATCATATTATATTATATTATATTATGTTATATTTTATTATATTTATTATATTATTAGGTTAGATTATATTATATTATATTATGTTATATTTTATATTTATTTTATTTTATTTTGTTTTTAAGTTTGCTTTTACAAATTTACTTATTTCTCATATTAACAATTTTCGCTATGCTTTGTTGTATTGTATGATATTGATATATATATATATATATATATATTTGATTTGTTGGGCATTTTTTATTTACAATTGATAGGATCAAGATCCAGCTGCATTTGGCCCCACTTTAATTAAAGCCTCAAAAAACGCTTTGTTGATGAGATACAAGTTACTTCCGTTTTTAAACACCTTATTTGCGGATGCTAATGTGACTGGAAGTGCTGTTGCCAGGCCTCTGTTTTATGAGTAAGAATATCTTTGCATTAATTATAATTAATTAGCTTCTTTTAAGGTGTGTGTTTTTTTTGTCGTTGTTTTTTTTGTCATCATTTGTTTTTTTTTGTTTTGTGTTTCATTACAACATTTATTGTTGCGTGACTATTTTTTTGCTCAAACACGCATCTAAAGAAACGCTCATGTTTCTTTGGATTGAAAGAAAATTGAAATTTTAGAATTCACCTTTAAAGAGAACATAAGCAAAGAAATGCAAAGAATTACCATTTATTCTTTATCGCCTTTATCATTTCGTCGCATGGACCGTGTTTACATGGGTTTGGCCCTGGAGCAATAAAATGTCTACCAAGTAGTTGTCGTGTTCCGCGATGGCGAGATTTATCATCTATTAGCATTAAGAAGCCCATGAATCCCCCTCCTCATTTTCGTGCCAGTTAGACAATTTTCCTCTAATATGTACTGGTTGCACCAACTGTCTTACAACTGGTCCAGTTATTCTACTGTTATTACTCTTACTACCTCTATAACTGTTACTTTTACTATTGCCACTATAACTATTACCACTATGTCTACCACTACTACTTCTACTACTACTTCTACTACTTCTACTACTAGTACTACTACTACTTCTACTACTACTTCTACTGCTAGTACTACTACTACTATTACTACCACCACCACTACTACTACCTATTACTACTACTTCTACTAGTACTACTACTATTACTACTACTATTACTACTATTACCACTACTACTACTTCTATTACTATTACTACTACTACTATTACTCCACTACTACTACCACTACTACTTCTACTACTACTACTTCCACTACTACTACTACTACTTCTACTACTACTACTTCTACTACTACTACTTCTTCTACTACTACTACAACAACTACTACTACTACTTGTACTACTACTAGTACTACTATTACTACTACTACTACTACTACTACTACTACTACTACTACTTCTACTACTACTACTACTATTGCTACTACTGCTGCTACTACTACTACTACTACTACTACTACTACTACTACTACTACTACTACTACTACTACTACTACTATTACTACTACTACTACTACTACTACTACTACTACTACTATTACTACTACTACTACTACTACTACTATTACTACTATTATTACTACTACTATTACTACTATTATTACTACTACTGGTACTACTATTATTACTTTTACTGCTACTACTACTAATGCTGTTGTTGCTATGACAACCACCATGCCATACCGTACCGTAAATTTAATCACTCCAATCCTTTTTTTAGATTTCCAGAGGACAAAAACACATGGGCAGTGGATAGTCAATTTCTTTGGGGATCTTCATTACTCATTACACCAGTTGTTACACAGGTAAGCAAAGATAGAAATCACCAGAGTTGTCAGCTTTAACTAATCGATAATTGACTAACAGTTTCAAGGATATAATACAAAAGCTTTTAATAAAATAGAATAATGTGTAAAATCGATTGTACAAAATGGACTCGGGTCAATAAATGCTGGACTTAGTTCCTTTTATTTCTCAATTCAAGTTCTTTTTGATTGCTTTATGAAAGTATTTAGTAATCAGTTACTTCATTCAGTTATTTACTTTTTTTGCGTTGGCGACAGACTGCATTCTACCACTGCATGGAATTTTACGATTTTCTACTTTTGTGGCGTTGTTTAATCTCAGTAAGTTGAGCCCAGATCATTTGTAAACATTGTCTTGTCAACGCCTTAAAAATTTCACTAACTTTACTATTCGAAGTTAAAGCATGGTACAAATTTTGTAGTAAAGTACGTATTTTGCACTACATTGAACGTATTAGTGCCTTTTGTTTTCTGTAGGTGTTGTACAACGCCCCCCTCCTCCATCCACCCCCATGGGCCATTGTACAGTATTTACAGAACAACACGATGTATTTCAAAAATGCTGTCATTATGACTCAGGGGAGAATGGCTTTATCAGCTATCACTCCTTTGTTAAATGAACTAGATAACACGAAGTAAAGAGAAAATTGCTTTGAAGAAACAAGCTTGTGCAGCTTTCATTATGAATTCAACCACTGCTTAACTAAATAGCTTACTTGATGGCCACCTGGCAAATAGGATGGAAGTCAGAATGTATAGTTTTCATTCTGTTGTATAACACCTTTGCTGATGTCTGCACAAAATATGTGGATTGCAGTTGAGCTGTAAATCCCAGTCTTTTCGCTTTCTTCCATGCAAATGCCTCTGTGTATCTCCACAAATTTTGAACTCGTCGTTTGCTTTTGAGATTTAATTTTTATGAATTTCAATAACATTTATACAGGACAACAGCCCAGTCAAAGAGACATTTAGTTCCCTGTTGATCTTGCTGGAGGTTTGCATAGCCCTACGTTTAAGCGAAAAAGGCAATGATGCAGATTGTGAAGTAATTACAACTGGGCTAATTTTAAAGGGAAATACGATTGCTTGAAGGAAGGATTTGTGAAGGATCTGTGTTGTACGTACCATGACTCGTATCACCACATTTCTTATTTTCTCATGTCTGGTCTTGTTGTCGGCTTTTGCCAGGCAACGCATTTCACATGTGAGAAATTTTTCTTTGCGAGGCTTTTGTTAGAGCCGATGTCTGCCACTGGTATGTTAGTGATGGTGCGAAGATGGCGTCAACGAGTGCTGCTTTAGTGTCCATTGGAATGCTGATATGTTTCAAAAGAGAAGCAAGGTGGTAACTGACTGCGTTTGCTTTCTGGTATCTTGTTTCCAACTCCCCGTGCAGTTTTCCATCTTCAGTGAAGATGCTACCAAAGAATTTTAATTCTTTTGCTTGTTTCAGCTGGGTGCTGTTGATGTTAATGCCCAGCTTTTTGCTGACTGACATAACTTCAGTTTTGCTGACACTGATCGTCATGTCATATTTCTCAAAACTGATGTTAAATTGGTCCTTTTGTTCTTGGGAGGTTTGTTTTATCTTGTTTCATCAAATCCTGGTCATCAGTAAAAAGTAGTTTATTCAAAGCCTCAAGATCTCGATTGGCTTGTACAGTGATTTGGCCCATGTATATCACAAAAAGTGGAGGAGAGAGAATCCAGCCTTGCCTAACCCCTGATGTAACTGGGAACTAGTCGAATGTTCCACTGCCTGTGTGGACTGCGCCCATAAATCACCTTGATGTTCTCCAGCAGTTGACATATTGCTCGAGGATCGTCTAGATATTGTCTCGGTTCACTCATTTAAGGCCCATTTCTTGGTCTATGAACACTGTATGGAGTTCTTTATTGTGTACAATAGCTCTTTCAAACAGTTGTCGGACTGCAAAGATGGCATCTGTGCACCTTATTCCCTTCCGGAAGCCAAACTTCGAGTTGCCCATTAAAAGGTTGTACTTTGGCTCTTGAGTGTTGTTCCAGTATCTTTGCATATTTTTTCTCTACATGGCTGAGTAGTGAAATGTCTCCATAGATAATGCAGTCTTTTTAGCTGCATTACTGCATTTTGCCAGTCCTTTAGTTCTTTACTCTCTTCCCATGCATTTTGGAAGATGATGGTGAGCCACTTGATCCCCGCTTCTCCGCATACAAGGATCGCTTCGGTGTTTATGCCGTCTTCATTGGCCGCTGTACCTTTTGGGATAATCTTTATGTCATTTCTCACTGCAGGTTCTAGAGTTTGACGTTTCGGCCGGTCTTGGTAGCTTGATAAGAACTTGGAGTTTGAATGTTGGACTCCTGATGGGTTTAAACGGTCTTTTTAATGGTTTTTCTATCTTTTTAGAATTTCCGCATCTTTGTGCAGAGGTTCTGTATTTGCTTCATTTACTACAGTTGTTGGGTTAAATAACTCGTCTCTTGCTCTCGTTGCCTTCACAGTTTTGAAGAATTCTTTTAGGGAGGTCTTGCAGATTTCCCCCAGCTTTTCTCCATTGAAGGCCCATGATTTTTGTTTGGAGGCTTTCACAATACATTTGCTGTATCTTTTTGCAATTCTATACTTGATAAAGTCCTCCTCTGTCTTAGGCTTAAGTCATATAGTTTATTCTCTTCCTTCATCTCCTGCTTCCACCAAGCTTTAGCCTTCTTGTTTCCTCTTCAACCTCTCTTTATTCCACACACATTGTAAGGGTATTTAAGAGAACTGTCTTGAAGGAGTCCCAGGCTTCCTCTACATTAAGGGATGTTCGGTCCACAGAGTCAAGCTTTTCTTTAATGGCACTTTCAATCTTTCCTTAGACATTCTGTTGGAGTTTGAAAAGATTGATCATATCCGGTGGGATCTTGTTGACAGCTACAACAGATAACAACCCTATGATCAGTGTCGAGGTTGGCGTTGGTGATTGCTTTTGAGTCTTAGATGGTGCCATGTGTTCTCGATCTTGTAAGTATTAAGTCAATTTGGGATGAAATGTTGATATCATTCCATTTGTTCAAGATGTAGACTTAATCGACTTGGTATGAGAAAAAGGTGTTGGCGACGATAATTTCATGTTCTCCACAAAGTTCCAGCACATGGTTCCCATTGTGGTTTGCAAGGTGTTCTGTGGTCACTGTGAGAACCAAATTGTTTTGCCCATGGGTTTCTTCAGTCACCATCTCTGTCATTGAAATCTCCTATGATATGTAGGTCTTCTCCATTAGGAATTTTATTGCTGAGGTCGGAGAGTTCTTGATAGAATGAGTCTTCCTCTTTCTCAAGATTCGAATCATTGCATAGTGCATAGATACTTCTATATAGCTGATGATTTTGGTAGCCTCTCCAATACTCACTCTGATGAGTCTTTCTGATATGTATTCTGTACACATAAGATTCTTTGATATGACTGGGTGAAAGATGAAACCAACACCATGCTTTGCCCTGTGATCGTTCTTGACTCTGCTCCAAATAAGAACAGAGTTTTAGTGGATTTCCTTGGTTCCATTTTTTTTCTAACGTCGGAAATACCCATGATAGAGATCTTACCTTGAGTCAGAAATTCCACAGGTTCTGATTCCATGTTCGTTAGGCCATAGATGTTTCAAGCCTCTGTGTTATCGCTATTCCTATCTCGCGGTCATTTTACATCTCCTTTTAGTTTCTTGAGCATTTGATCTATCCACTGTTGGTTTGCTGGGCCAGTGGCAGCTTGACCAGCGCTCTGCTAGCCACCTTGACTTGTTTCATCGCTCATGACGTGGACTTGGGATGAGAACAACGCGAGTTTTTTGAAATTGTAATTGGCATTGAAATTAAAGGAAATAACAATTACTAAAATAAGTGAGAATACAATAAATACTGTAAATAACATTGCAATAAAGTAAATAACAATGGAATAACAAAACTAAATAATTAGTAATTAGTTATTTCAGTGAGGAGTAATAAATGGAATTTCAACGGGGGGTTTTTTGCTGGCAGTGAGAAAAGTGTCCCCAACCATGAGACCATGAGATGAGTCAAAACCCTGAGATATAACAGTAAATGTTTTGCTATGATCTATTAAGTTTTTTAAAAATGTCATTTATGATGACAACATTTTAAGGTCAGTGAACCAGTCCGATCTTTTTGAATTGTTGATATTGCATATGTTTACTTAGTGATAACTTTTCATAAACATCCCAACACTTCTTGTGAAGATATGCAGCAGTAGTCTTGATGTATTTTTCTTCCAGCGTGTTTCTTTTGGCTTGAATAACCAGCACCAGTTCAAACTTGACCTTGGCACTGAGCAACACGACTATAAACGGAAAAGAATAGTTAACAGAATCAGCGTCAAATGTTCAACACCATTTACCTGTCCAAACAAGAAGACTAATAGAAAGTTGTGCCTAATAGCAAATCTGCATTAAAGCGAATCCGGGTAATCGTTTCGCGCGATCATCAGCTAACCGCTAGGACATGAATCTCCATTTGTTCGCCTAATCGTCAGCGAAACATCAAAATGACCCATTTTACCGGAAGCTTTTTGGCGCCATCTTTGCAATAAAAACACGAACAAATATGTCAGATAAACAAAACTTTGTATTTTGCGTTGCCTTACGGCAAAGGGGGAAAGGAGCGGGGGGCAGAACCTACATTAGAAAAAGCATAAATTTTGGGTTCACCATATCGTTCGTGAACGTTTATAGAAAGGCGTATATCATAAGCGGGTGTTGGAAATGGAATTTTGGGACCATGAACTGTTTTTTCGTTACATTAGAATGTTACCAAGAAAATTTGAAGAGGTGCTAAGTCATGTTGAGACTGACTTTGCTAAAGAACTGCAAAAATAAGGAGCCAATCGGCCCAGGAGAAAGGTAATCCGTTACTTTGCACCATTTAGCCACTGGCCATTCGCATTCAATGATTGCCATGAGTTATAGTATGAACTCTGCAACTGTTGGGGGCATCATAATGGAAACATACAAAATAATTTAGATAATTCTACAAGAAAATGGTTTCCTCAAAGGCCCAATTACTTAACAAGAAATTGCACGAAGATTCGCATTCAAATGGAAATTCTCCAGACTTTTTTTTTTGCAGTCGATTGTAAGCATGTAGTGACGCAATCCCTATCATGTGCTACTTGTAGTACAAAGGAACCCACAATATTGCCTTGATGGCTATTGTTAACAAGGACTATGAATTCACAATAGTAGATATTGATGAAGCAAGAAGGCAGAGTAGTGATGGGGTTAATGCAACTCGAGATTTGGGATATGCTATGAATAATTACTTGTTAAATTTACCTGCACCAAGGCAAATATCGCCCAGTTTGAATAAGCACTTCCCATACGTAATATAGGGGACGAGGCATTCCCATTAAAAGCATATTTTGTCAAGTATTACCCAAAAGCACCTATTGGCACCAGGGAGCGTGTGGTTAGCTATAGAATCAGCAGAGCAAGAGGAGTTGTCGAAAATGCATTTGGAATTGCTGCTTCACGATTTAGAATTCTTCGAAGACTAATCATAGCAAAGACAGAACTCGTGATAGAAATTGCCAAAGCCATTATGACTCTCATTATGATTCTCATGAATGACAGAACTGAAAGGCGTAAAAATATTTCCCTCTGGGGTATGCTGACGAGGGGACCGTAAAAGGTGTCAAGGCAGATAAGTGGAGAGCAGAGGCAGACAACTTAAGCTTGATTGAAATCAGTGGGTGATCTAATTACAGCAAGGATGCGAAACAAGTAAGAGGTGACTTTAAAAACATTTTGATAGCACAAAACAAAATAGGGAGCATCCATAAAGTGCGTATCCAGAAAAACATTTCATATTTGATACCCTTTCCCAGGTTTGATTTGATGCCTTGTCACTACGCATTATGTACCCACCTTCAGTTTGAATTTATCCCTACCCTAAAAAAACTTTTAAAAATGATGTCACGCTTTGGAGGGTGGAGGCTACTTAAACTGTAGTGGTCCATTAAATTCTTTGGTTGAAGATTGTCTGGAAATTGTGTTAAAATGCAAGTCAGAACTTTCAAAAATCGCACTTTATGTAAAGCCCCTAGGTAAAAAACTAGGTTATAATCTAATATGAAACTTAGTCATCACTAACTTTCATTTCATACAATAGTTTATGTATTTCTATTTTGATTTTTTGGATTGGGGGGGGGGAAGAGGTGGGTATCGGTGGCAGCAATGACAATTGGAACCAGACTGTGCATTTTTTTCCTGGGCACTTTGGTTGCATGGCTGCACTCTAAAATTCCACAATCCAACAAATTTGTCAATGAGACTGACGTGTAGCAAGAGACTGGCTACTTGATGTGTCTTGAATAAGTTCCATATCGCCACTATTCCTTGTTGACGGTTGTTGGATAGTTTAATTGCTGCACGTTCTTCTGTTTGAAATAGCCTTCCACAAAACTCCAGTTCTTTAAAGGATTCGCACTGGAGTACGTCAGCTCCAGCTGCACTTGATCTGTTGAGCAAATCTCTTTTTTTTTTCAAACATTTTGAGAATTTATCACGCAAGTTTTTCCAGATTATTTTTAGTACGCCCCCTCCCCCCCTCAAAAAATTACTACGGGTCGTTTAACCCCCGAAGACGCACTACGCCTAATCCTCAGGTGTTTTGTAACAAAGAGGAAAAGTCTAGATCCTAATTTACATTTTTCAATTCATGAAGGAACAGGCAACACGCAAAACTACATTGAAAAATTCTATAAACATTCTTTAATTGGTCCTGTTCCCAATACCTGGAGATGACATCTGCTAAGTTGATCCCTAGTGGATAGTGCGGGGGTGCTGTAAAGGAGTGCCTTAGACACTTTTTTAAACTGAGGTAATAGTTAACAGACACAGAATGTAACAAGTAGATCATGCCATCATCAGGTAACCTGATCTATGAAACATTTATTTAATGTATTTCATGGATCTATGGACAGCAGAGAAGTGGCAAGAGAGGTGGAGCAGCACCGAGTGTAGATTGAAGCAGTACATACCAGAGCCGTCAACTGAACCTCCAGGTCACGATCTACCTCGGGCGCCCTGGGTTTTGCTTAACAGACTGAAGTCAGGCCACGGAAGGTATGCAGACTTCATGTACAGAATCGGGCTAGCACAGAGCAACCAGTGCTTATGTGGGGAAAGGCAAATACCAGTGCACGTGCTACACTGCACAGCCATTGGCCTTCAAGGGGACGTGCAAACTGTGAACGAAGAGCTTCGACAGTGGCTGCAATTTACATACTTTTCATTATGATATGATTTTTTTGATAGTTGAACATTCATACTTTTTAGGTCATTCGCATATATATGGAATACTGATTTAAAGAATTACAAAACATGCTCACTTCTTCTTCTTCTTCTTTGCAGGTTCCCAAAGATCAGGGGTCTGCAGCACGAATCTTCCTTCTCCATAGTAGTCTTTCCATTGTCTGTTCATCTCTCACTCCTTTCTTCTCCATGTCTCTCCTGATGGTATCTCGCCATCTCAACCTCTGCCTTCCCCTTGATCTCTTTCCCTTCACTGGCTCTGCCCATGCTTTAAAAATCCAATCCTGTTCCTCTCTTCTTCGAACGTGGCCATACCACCTCAGCCGTAACTTTTCTGCAATGGACACTACACCTGCACTAGCTCTTATTTCTTCATTTGTGCATCTCTCCATCAAAGATATGCCCATTATCCACCTCAGCATTCTCATTTCTGTGCGTACAAGCAAGTCCTCCTCAGATTTTCGCAGTGCCCAAGTCTCTGCTCCATATAACAGCACAGGCCTTACCACAGTCTTATATATCTTGACTTTCACTCTTCATGGGATTCTTCGGTCACACACAACTCCTTTCACTTCCCTCCACTTGTTCCAGCCGCACTTCACCCTTTCCTTTACTTCTTCTTCACATCCTCCTGTATCTTTGACAGTGGACCCCAAGTACCTGAATTTTTCACTTTGCTTCAGTTCTGTCCCATGTCTATCTTTGACTTCTATCCGTTCCTCACCATTCTTTGAGCTTACCATCACTTCTGTCTTACCAGCATTCATTTTCAGTCCCCTTCTCTCCAGTGCACCCTGCCAGCGTCCTAGTCTCTCTTGCAGTGCTTCCTTGGAGTCTGCGGTGATTGTGAGGTCGTCAGCATATAGTAGCTCCCAAAGGTCATCCTGCTGGACTTCTTTGGCGAGCTCGTCCATCACTGTGATAAAAAGGAACGGACTCAGTGCCGATCCTTGATGGAGACCAACTTTGACGGGGAATGGTTCAGAAGTGGCCCCCTGCATTCTCACAGCCGTTCTTGCATCTCTGTACATTTCTTCCACCATCCTCACCATCTTTTCTGGTACTCTTTTGCGCCTGAGTGCCCAAAACACAACATCTCGAGGTACTCTATCATACGCTTTCTCAAGGTCTACAAACCCAAGGTACAGTTGCTGATTCCCCTCCAGCTTCTTTTCCTGAATTTGTCTCACAATGTAGATTGCATCTACCGTTCCTTTTCCCTTCATGAAGCCGAACTGCCTTGCATCAATTTCAACCACGTTCCTGATTCTTTCATCCA
>RDPX01000412.1:301528-339586 GCA_003991215.1 Morbakka virulenta
TTATTATTGATATGATGGAAACATTCGTGTTATTATTATCATTGATGTGATGGAAAAATTCATGTTATTATTATTGGTATGATGGAAACATTTGTGTTATTATTATTGGTATGATGAAAACATTCGTGTTATTATTGGCATGATGGCAACATTGGTGTTATTATTGATATGATGGAAACATTCGTGTTATTATTATCATTGATGTGATGGAAACATTCATGTTATTATTATTGGTATGATGGAAACATGCGTGTTATTATTATTGGTATGATGAAAACATTCGTGTTATTATTATCATTGATGTGATGGAAACATTCATGTTATTATCATTGATGTGATGGAAACATGCGTGTTATTATTATTGGTATGATGAAAACATTCGTGTTATTATTGGCATGATGGCAACATTGGTGTTATTATTGATATGATGGAAACATTCGTGCTATTATTATTGGTATGATGGAAACATTCGTGTTAATATCATTGATATGATGGAAACATTTGTGTTATTATTATTGGTATGATGGAAACATTCGTGTTATTATTATTGGTATGATGGAAACATTCGTGTTATTATCATTGATATGATGGAAACATTCGTGTTATTATCATTGATATGATGGAAACATTCGTGTTATTATCATTGATATGATGGAAACATTCGTGTTATTATCATTGGTATGATGGGAACATTCGTGAAATGTTGCTTTTTATACATCAGCTGGCAAAATAAATTATACTCCACGCATGCACGAAAGAACCTTAATTTTGATTGATTAGCGAGGTTAGCTATCTAGATGAAGTTAAGTCAATGACAATATTGATACTGTGATTGATATGGATATGGATGTGGATGTTCGTGAAGGTGGTAATGAGAATGATGATTGTAGCTTCTCCACTGGTTCAGAGACAAAAGCGAGACAAAACGGTTCAATACACTGATACTGACATTGGATACAACTAATATAAATGTCAGTGGTGCAAAGACCACACTTAAATCCCAGCATTTCATTAGACTGAAAATGTAACCTTGTTTTTTGTTTATCAAAAAATCAACATTTGTTTCAGTGAAGGGTCCGGTGAATAAAGAAACAGTAAATGTATTTTATAACCCCAAACATACAAGCACATCTTATTAGATTGTACATTGTAATATTCATGTTGATATTATATGTACCATGTAATTCATTAAAACGGGACAAATACACTATTCTAGTTCAATACCCCTTTCTCCTACATCATGAGGAGAAAGGCTGGAGCACTGCCCTGCCGAGTTTAAACCTCTTTACTGCAGGAAATATATCTCGACCATATTTTTGCCTAAATTTGGGCACCAAAACGTGTCTTCCTTCAATCCTATATGAATGACAGATATCTAATATTCTGTTAAAAGATAGTTAGTCAGCATACATGTTGGATGGACTTGTTGATATTTTTTATTAAATATACATCGGCCAGGATGCCCGCTGTACTATTTCGAAGGGTAAACGTTTGATTGTGTTACCGTATTTCAGGAAGGTTTTCCGCAATTTAGGAGGTCGTCTTCCCAAAACCTTGAATACTTGTTTGGGTTATTGAAGGATCATTATTGTTTTAGATGCCAAATGCCATGTGATTTCTTTACTTTTGAACATCGTATTTCCTGTGTTTTGCATTCAAATATTTTGTACAAGTTTACGTGTGAGAGCTGCAATACTCTCTGTTGTAGTCGAACCATACATCATTTGAACCTTCAGCGTGTCCAAACTTCTGGACGTTTTCCTTTAAAAGGAAAATCTGTCACTTAGGAACCTTCTGGTTTGTTACATCTCACAACCTGCAAATCGTGTCAACCCATCCCTAGCTAATTTCCCCATTGTGTCCCCGGCTAGATAAAAAAAGAGTCGCTAATAGATTTTTCACCGTATTTCCCATTCTCTCACACCGGCGCTGTAGCTCTTTGCTGAGACACTTCTCACTATTCACTATACCGATCATGGTATTCAATATAACAAGAATGATATAGCATGGCGATCCTTTCCTTTGACCTTTGCACTATCCACGAGATTGACATTGACAATATTATTGGATACCAGCTGAATGATGCCCTCATGGTAGTGATGTCATGGTGGTTGTTTTATGATTGTGGTATGGCAATAGTGGTAAAAATTACCATAATATACCGGATCTTAAACATTATGCACATTTTCCTTATGTTAATGTAAACACTTTACATGTTTATCATAATTGCTTTTTCTTTTTCCACAATTTGTATCACTCTTCATGGTGCAATAATAACTTCAGAGTCCAATTGCAGCTGTCATCTCTTCCAGTGGTTTGGACCCTTTAATCTAGAGAATTGTTTACCAGAACCTGCAAAAACTGATTGAAATATCTCGAATTTGTATTTTTCTTGCAGGGAACTATTACCGTATCACAATTGATGAAAGGTTTTACCCCACACAATACATTATCAGAAATTAATGTATTTGGCCTGGCGCATCGGCCAAACAAAGTTTCGTGGAATGGCCATCAACTTACAGACTATACTTATGACCAGAAGAATCACGTAAGTACTGTTTATTCTAATGCGGTCAAACTTGTGAATAAAGGCTGCTCACTGGAACCCATAGAGATTATCTTTAAATACAGGATCCTTTCCGTAGGAAAACAGGCGCTCGTATTACGTACCTTCGTTTTTCATGGCCGTCATCTGATAATATCTGCTAAGCAAAGTTGCAGGGAGCTATCTAGTCGTAGCTTTGCATACAAGAATGACTCTTAGTATATTTAGTCGGATTATTACTTATCACATGCGAATGGTCGTCTTTATTCTAATACAGCGACCATTTTATAATAGCTGATAGCAATTACTTTGATCTCATTGTTTGTTTTGCCATTTATATTCCACTCGCCTAAACAAACAAGCTTTGTTCGGCGATAGTTTCTAACAATAACCCATATACAAATTTTCTTCTCCGATTAGACAGTACCCCTACCCCACGTTCCCATAGCCAATCACAAGTTTAGTATAGATATCTCAGCATTATCATGTCATGAATTGTAGAAATGCTTGCGACTCATGACTTGATAAAGCTCTTATATCTATGACTTCCACAAAGTCCATCATGTCAAGATTTTTTAGTGAACAAGTTCTTATGTTAGTTTTCTTTTACGTATTCATTTTTTAATTCTTTTTTTTAGGTTTGTTAATTTTCTATTCTTCAATCTGAGAAAAAATAATATCATAACACAATTTTCTTCTTGATATCGTATTGACTCCATCAGACTCACTCCCCTTGTTCTTTTCGTAAAACAGGATAGGAGGAGGTAAATATAAAGAACGAGAGTTAGTTTAATACACTTTTTCCCCAAGACAGACCACAATGGTACACTCTGTGACTAAAATCCGGCGATGCCTGCTTACGGAATATCGTATTTTATACTGATGAAAATAATTTTAGGAGAAAGAGTTTAAAAAGTATAAAGAAAATATAATTTTTCTGTTGAATTTGTCATAAACTGAATTTGAACCATTGGCTATAGTTTTCATCAAGGGGAGTTATTAAAAAGGAAAGCACTCAAATAACATCGATCGTAATAAAAGCCACACTTGCAGCCACTGTGAACAAGTGAATGGCTACTGATTACCTTACTGGCTGAGCAATCAAAGCCACGTTTGTATCAGCATGTCACTGAATTACTGATTTTCTATAAAAGCATGTTATCCTTAATGACTGAAATTGATGTATTTTTCTTTTTTCAGCAACTTACAATAAAGGGTTTAAAAATAGACCTTCTCACTTCTAATTGGGTTTCTTGGAGCTAGACCCAACTGCAGCCACACCTTCGATCAAACTCGTTTGGAGGAGAAGAAAATTACAAAAGTCATTCACTGGAGATCTAGATAACTTCCGTTTTGTTGAACGTTGATTTGGTTGTTGTTACTTGTTTGCTCCGTGCTTTTCTACCACGTGTACTTTTATCTAATTTTTATATGAAAAAATATATATTTTATGTTATAAGATATTGTAAGGTTTTGCCAGTTGCACAAAAAAAATAAAACTGTTATGCACACAGCCGCAGACGCCTGTTTTTGGCTGCGGGAAAAAAAGCGGAAATTTTAACTTGGACTTTTTACTTTTAGGTTATACCCGCATTTATTTCTGAGGCTGTCTGTGAACGAACACTAACCGGCTTTGGAGATTATTTGTTTCCTACTTTGCAGCCTTTGACTTCACTACGATCCTCCAGCACAACATACACACACACATACACACACACACACACACACACACACACACACACACACAACACACACACACACGACACACACACACACACGACACACACACGCACGCCACACACACATGCACGCCACACAAATATACACGCACGTCTCACACACCACACACAAACACACACACCACACCACACCACACACACGCCACACAGATCTTTTTTACATTGTACGGAGTATATCGCGAGGAACAACGTGTTTTCTAGTTTCCTATCTTTTACTTCCTTTTCTACATCATACAGGGTAATGACGAATGTATAAATGCGACCTGAAATAATATGAGGCACTAAATCAACTATTTAAAATTATATGCTGTACTTTGGACGATGTGTTAATACTACCGTATTCACGATGTAAGAAGTTTTGAGACATGCAAGAGGTTACCCTCAATGATACACGCCTGTTCTTTCAGTTGTCTAAAGTTGTTAAGGTTTTACACGTCCTGTCAGAAAAATTTTGCCTCCAATAATAAAAACAATCATGAGTATAAGCGTCAATTCAAAAGCAAAAGTTCTCCATGCACAAAAATATCTACTATTTTACACAAGTATTGTACAAGTTTACGTAAATAAAATATTTGAATCTATAAATTACTAACTAGAAATAGCTGCCCATATCTAAGTTCACGTTGCGTAATGAACTTCTTTTTTTTCCAACAAGATTTTCTTCTCCACAGATTATATATTATGTATTTCAAGTTTCACAATTTTTCTTCCTGCCCTGCAAAAAGGGTCCAAATCAAGCTTACAAAATACTCCGGTAAATAGTTATTTTTAGCAAAACAACACTTTCTTAGGGTCGTATCTGTTGTTCTTTCATATAATATTCAATTGTTTACATGCACCGGTGAAGAAATTGAGATGCTTTACCATGAATGCTTGTGCGAATTGCCTTGGTTGACACCTGAAGGCAACATTCAAACCGAATTTGTAACTCGAGTGAAAAGGCAAAAAGTGGAGAAGATGAAGCTGAACGAGAAGAAATGGAAGAAAATGCAAATTAACTTTTGAAAAAAGTTGATAAGTTTTGTTGTTATTAGTTCTTGTTTCGTTTTTCTTTGTTTCAACTATCTGAAGACATTTTTTAGGAGAAAATATTTTTCATTGGCTTTTAAGTAGAATTTAGGTATGTATTTTACAAGATACTCTACGTCTGAAGTGGTTATTTACTCATTTTGTTTTTTCTATCCAAAGATGCTCTTAGTTAAAGGAGGTGTTGTATCTACTGGAACTTTTTCAGTTTTGTTGTTATTACTAGAAAAACAGTATTGATCCCTGTAGTTGAGTGTTATATGTCATAAAATGTTAAATCAACCAGGAATGTGTATCTGAGTAGTCTTATCTAATCGTATGTAAATTTTGTTTTATCTCTAGTTCCTACACTCGGCCTGTAGAAGACACGATGTTGTCTTGTTTATTATATCATATCATGTCAGTAATGTGATGTGATCAGTGTGATCGGCTGTCGTATCTTACATTTGTAATGATTTGAAGCTAAAGGATGAAGTAGTTGTTTAGTGTAAGAAAAGGGGTCACAGTCTTGACTGTTGTCATCTTTTAGTGCCAGAAGCAATTCAATTATCTCGTGCTACTTTTTCGCTTTCTGTGTGTATCTCTTTAGTTCCATAAGTTACATAAGGCTGCGTGGGTCGTATGTACAATCAACACGTGGTCCTTACGCTGTAAAATCTTGACATGTTTAATCATACACGTGTGAAATGAATGACTACTACAACATTTTCGTTCTTAAGGGCAATGTCGTCAAAGAAACAGACGGATATTTGACATTTTTTTAATGTCATTAAATTTGAAAACGATCACCCCACAGATATATTCCTGACCATACTAGTTTCCTCAGAGAAAAAGCCTCAGTCATTTAAAGTTTTTTTTGAATTCAAACTACCAATCCAGTACTATACCTTTTTTTTTGTAAAAATAGCAAGTGTTGAAGAATATTAACGGCCAATTTACATTTTTGTTCTCGTTATTTGAAAGAAAGAAGTACAGACCTACTCAATGTAATTAAGTCTGAAAACTCGAGTGACTTTGCTATAACTTTGAAAGCAATTTGAAAACATGTTACATTTGTGTAATCGGAATTTTTAATTGCTGGGGAGAAGGTGGAAGAAGCATTTATTGGAAACAGATAGAGAAACTGAAAGCAAAACAAATGTGTTATGACAGCAAAAGTTAAAAAATTTATCGTTTTACGTTGTCACAGAATGGGTGCATACAGAACCGAATCTTGTGCCAAATTATTCATTCGCTTCTTCGTAGCACACGGGGGCATCATGCGGAAGATGAAAATGAGACTAATTTTGGTGTAATTACCAGTGTCGAACCTTGCAACAGCTAACAAGTTGCGAAATACACTAAATATTTCATCGGAAGATGGAGAAAGGGAAAGAAAATTCAAAACAAAACTTTTTTATAAAAGCTGTTCATAACTGCAGTAAAATTTAAGTTGGCAATCCAATCCGGCTTTCCCGGTTTTCCAGCCGACCCACCGCACATTGTTTGTGGCAACAAACATTTCCAACTTGATTTAGTGGCTCTTTTTAATTGCTATCGTTAACTTAATTTCCATTTTAAGTCTCTCATCTAATAAACTGAAAATGACCCAAAATTTCAATTTTATTATATCAACAGTTGTAAAGCGTCGGATCGAAAGATGTACTAAAAATCATCGGTATACAGTACCAGAGCAAGAGTTGTTAGATCTTCGCAATAGATTTTGTGTTCACTCGATGTTGCTTTGTTTGGACCTGAGTTGCAAATACTGTGGCCATTTAATAGTATCTTTTTTTAATGCGAGTGTTGCAAGTGTTATTGTAGCTTTTTAAAAATTCATTGAACATTTATTGTACTATGTCTGTGCTGCCAATTTTATAGACACTTCTATGTTCATTAAATGCTTTTTGTCAGGTGCGATCGCAAATTTTTTACACTCTTATGTTAATCTTTCATTTCACATCCTGCAACACTAAATGGGGGGTACCCTATGATAACCCTGCCTTTATCAGATTATACAAATAATAGCTGAAGGACATGAAGCTATCAATTAACAACTTTGCTTTATTTTTTTAAGATAGGGACATATCCTACACATACTTGCATTCTGGAGGGACCAGTCTCAGAAAATTGATCTGGGGGCAAGTGCAGATCTATTGTGATTTGTAAAATTGTCTCTGAATTCGCTCCTGCACTAAGGAAATTGGCTGGAGCATCAGTGAAGATTTCTCAAAGGGTACTTATTTGATTTCTGTCTTGTAAAGTTGCATTTGAGGTCTTGTATTTCCTAAAGACCTTTCGTACTTAACGTGAATGTAACTCTGTTTTGCTGTTTTGTTCTGATATTTATGTGTTGTTCTTTTTTACTTTGACCCAAAACAAGGCTAAAAACCACTTTGTGAAGAAGCATGCTATTTTTATTTTAACTTATTTTCTTTGTACTTTTGTAATATTTTTATATATTGGTTTCCCAATTCTATCTCGAAAAACATACACAAGCTCGATCGTCTGGGACTTTGAGCGGATAAAGGAATTTTATGAATTGAATTTTGAACTGCCTTTTGACTAATTGAAGAAATCTACAGAGTTTTTTTTTTGCCTAAATTACAATTAATGAAATCAAATTAATAATGTAGCCGATGTTAATTGAAATGTCAATTGAAAATGGAGGGAAAGGATAGATTTGATTGGGGGTAGACTGATGTATGAGTCCGATGACAAAAGCGCATTTTATCATTACTGTATGGCATCTCCGCTGTAAAAATGTAAATGATGATAATAAATACTGGACAAAAATTGAAATGAAATTATCATAACAGACGTAGCTAGTTGATGTGAGTATAAGAAACAAGGAGCAGGAAATATCATAAGGTGCCAAGATCTCGCCAGAGAAATAAAACAGATTTGGAATGTTTCAAACAAGGTCATCCCTAGAATCACTGGTACCTTTGGCATTGTAACGGGCAAACATACATTTCCTGAAGAAAATAGGTATAACAACTAGAACTGTTTTACTCCTATTTCTATATTTATAATTATTATAATTTTATTTATAAATGAAATAATTTTTAAACTTCACATCCTCCTTATTTTTTAGCAAAACAACGTATTTTTATCTTCTCTTACCATAATACTCTCCGAATCGGGCACATTACTCAAAATGTCTGTCAAAGTTACCACCAGCTTAACGTTATGGATTTTCCAATCGTTTGTTACGCATTCAAAATATTGTGTGTGAAAAAAATATATATATTAATAATAGATAAATAGATTAATAATCGTATTGGATCTCTTGTCCGTTAAATGAAGTGATCCAGACTCGTTGACCCCCTCCAATTTCTAAAGCAAAACAGTTTGAGTTTGACCATACTTTGTAACGCGATAATGAATCAAAATTGTTCAGCCTCTTATAACCGAATGAAATCTTATGTATCAATAAGCCATTTGATTTATACAAAGAAACTTAAGGTCGATAAAAAAGAGATATATTTTCTTACAACCAACAAGAATATAAACATTTGAAATTTGAATATGATAATTTAGGTCGCCTCTATTGCTGGCACAAGACTGTATCACGATGACTTTTTATGACTTAACGAAGAAGTTTAAGGCAAGCGTTGATACTATCAAAGATAACGAGGGCAACATCTGCGATGCAGAAAACGTACGCGAGAGATGGAAGGAGTATTGCGAAACTCTATATGCAAGGAATAACAACATACCACCCTCCAACCTAGAGATGGAAGACATGGAAAACGAGCCAGCTCCACTACTGGAAGAAGTTCGGGAGGCAATCAAAGAACTGAAGGCAAGGAAGAGCCCGGGAGACGATGAGGTAACCGCAGAGTTAATAAAGAACTCGGGAGAAGCAGGCATAATTTTCTATCACAAACTTTGCACCAAGATTTGGAAGAAAAAGAGATGGCCTCAAGACTGGTTGAATTCGGTATTCATCCCAATCCCGAAGAAGGGAGACCCTTTACAATGTTGCAACAACAGTACAATTGCGCTAATTAGCCATAGTAGCAAAATCCTACTGAAAATAATTGTTAAAAGGCTGAAAACAACACTGGACCAAGAGACTGCAGAAAAACAAGCAGGGTCCCAATCAGGCAGAGGTATTTTGTGTAGTCATGGATTGTCATTTTGAAAGAACTAGATTAACGCAAAGTTTTTCTTTGTATAAACGAGGTACGTGTTTTATTCTATCGGTCAATCTGAGTAACGTGCAAAAAAAAAGATGTAAAATGTGACCACTTGAAAAAAATCCATAAATGAAAGATATGGTGACAGAGAAGAAGTGCTTAAGTACGAACTACTATTACTCGGTAGAGCATGTGCGCATGGTAGTCATAGGCATTGGTTCGAATCCATTTTGGGGCAGACATATATTTCACTATTTAATAATCTTTTGTACTTCCCCAGTCAAGGGGGTGATCCTGTATCCTGTATCCTGTGTATCCTTTGACCAACTTATGACTCCAAGTGTCAACTTTTTGAACAGCTCTTTTGTGCTTCTTCGTTCTTTGACCGGAAGAACGCTTCGATTCATCAATATTGGAGCTAGCACAGTCCTCACAACGTAATTGGTGAGGTATCTTGTTCCCCAATTCAAGTGAGACTGGAACCCTGGGTTTTGACAGTATCTTCCTTAAGGTAAATGTTATGAAGAAGGAACACTGGATCCTGAGTTGTTTGATAGCCCCAATTAGGTGCTAACTGGTGTTGTTGACATAAGCACACAATATTCATTTGAGAGGTTCCTTTTCTTGGTCATCCTTGAGTGCAGCATATCTGTTTAAGGCTCTTTGGACCTCTTAGCATGATATCCTTTGAGAAAGAGAATCTTCTGAAGGTTTCTTTCTTCCTCTCTAAGTTCATCTATACATTATCAAAAAGGAACATAAGCAACTGTCTGAAAAAGGTATGTTGACGATATCTTCCCAAATTATCTAGAAAGGTCACCTGCAAGGTCACCTTTGAGAATATATACTACCTGCACTCAAAATCCTATTCACTATGGAGGGAAAAGGAAAAAGATAAAAAACGCTTAGCCTTCTTTGATATCCTAGTAAAGAAACAAGCAGATAAAACTTGCAGGGATCAGTACGTACATTACTTTTCATCAAACTCCTCCATTAAAGAAATGTTCTCTTCAGATTCCATAAATACGTGTAAAAATGTCTATTTTATTCAAACGACTTCTTCAAATTACAACACAATTTTCTCGCAAGATGGAAAAAGAAACCAAACAGAGCATTTGTGTCTTTTTGTCAACAGAGCAATGTCTTTATTGGCCTATGCATTATATACACCAATGTAATTGGTGTACAACCTCTCGGTCGCCGCAGAATATCCACGCAAGAGTGCTCTGTTTCTTAAAAAATATAGTGTCAAGTTGGCCGACAGGACGCGGCTGCACAGCTCAAATTCCTTTGGTACTGACCAACAGCCCTGCCCACCCACCAAGCATACATGTTTTTATTGATCTGAAAACCTCCATTTTGGTTTTGCTGCTGCTCCTTCTACATTTAAGTCCACCCTAATGTGCTTGATTGTATCCTGATTTCATTATTATTATTTGCTGCTTTCTGGTGTCAGCAGTGGATCTGCTAAGCCATCTAAACAGAGGAATCTATTTTACGGAAACAACCTTTATCAAAATTGCATGATATTATTCGTTTAAATGGTAGTGATAACGTCAGAGAAGTATTAGAGTTGGATTTCATCAAGTATGTAGTTCACAAACGTATTTGTCGACGTTTTCAAGAGCCTAGAAATAGAGCAAAATGGGATTGTCGAAAAGTTTCTTGCGAAATTTCACGATCACAATTTTCTGAAACAGAACGACAACAAGCTTGCTATTGCCAATATGTCAAACATGTCTGTTGACAAATATTTTGAATTAAATTGGCCAACAGATCCATTCTTTTTGTGACCAGCTGGAGTGTTATCCTAAAATCGCACCACTTACGAGGACAGCAGAAAATTTTGAAAAATGTTTTTATTCCACTCTGATAGTGTTCAAAAAAATTGATGAGGTAAGCTTTGGTCAAGTGCCGACACTGGCGCCAGGCACCAAACCCAGTCCGGAGCCGGAAAAATAAAATTTAAAAAGGGTATTGACCAAAGCAAGCCAATGAAAATGGAAACATTTTTCAAACGGCTGTTAAAATATTTAAAAGTTCAGAAAAAATTATTTTATTCACCACCTATTATTCAGACACTTTCAAAAATAAAAACCAGGCTAGAAGCCTAGAACTACAAGTGCCTTATTTTTCATCTTATTTTTTACCTCATTTCTTGAACATTTTAATGTAGTTTTACGAGTTTCTTAAAGTTTTGGGACCTTTGAAACTGGGTTTCTTGTAAGTCGGTTTCTCATAAAAATATGTGTCGTCTTTAACAAAAGTCTGTTGCTTTATCTTGCAGAAAAATAAAAGAACTAGTCTATTCTCTAACCATTCCCATACCTCTTTAATTCACCCAGTAACCAGAAAAGATATCCATTTAAAAATTTTTTTATGTCTTATTTAATTGTTCTACTTCATTATATATTTATGACCACAAGGAATATATACTGAATGAGGGAGTGCGGATCCAAACAAAAGATTAAAGAACTGATTCAAATTAAGTTTCTTTTTTGTTTTAGAAATATAATAATAATTAATATTAAATATTATAACTTTTATCATTTACAATTAAATACATTAACAATAAAACTTTTTTAAATTTAAATCTTTTGTTTGAATATATTAGCTCTCCAAGAAAAAGTAGTCTGATAGAGCTACAAAAAAAACACAAGTAAATTTGGTTTCTGTTAAGTTAAATGTTATGGATTTTAGATTGGTTTCCTATTAAATCTATCCAGCTAGGTGTTATGCCTCATACTTAGAATACTAAAAAATTATAACCAGCATTGGAAAAGCATTTTATGCAGAAACACAAACAACAAGCATTAACATAATAAGCACTTACCTCCCAATTAAACAGTAACCAACCAGCTCCACGCAGTTCACCTCCAAGACCTGTCATCCACTCCTTCACTACCAAAACACCGTCGCTCTACGCTCCTCCAACCCAAACAACCTCACCATACGCTTCAACCTTCCTTCCTGCACTCCTCCACCTAACACTCACAGTAATATACCACAAAACAGACTCACCAACACAAGACACAAGGTGAGGAACATCAACATTCAACAATTAAACACAAATGGCATTCGCAACAATCACAATGAACTAAAAGACTAGATGTACAAAGAAAACATCCACACTGTCATCATTTAAAAAACAAAATTGAAACACACACACAAAACACCAAATATCCCAAACTGTACAGCCATCAGATAAGGCAGACAACAAGGCGAGAGCAGAGGCCTCATCACATACATATATCACAACATCAACACAAGTGGACAGGCACACAGAATTACTAACTTTCAACAGTAAAACAGGCCACAATAAATACATTACAAAAGTTAACAGATAGGCTCCTACAGAACACTGGACGGGCATACCATCAAACTACTCATCCAAATTGAAAGCATTGAATACCCTCCCTGACGCCCTTCTGGATGGAGAGTTCAATGCCAAACACACAGACTGATATATCCATCAGGGCACCACCAAAAGAGGCACAGGCATTTTCACACAATTGGACCAGCTTTTCATATTAAATAACAGAGACATGCACACACATACCACACAAAGCAAATTTCACTCTCACTTCCTCAGATATAACTTTCTTGTCACCCAACATAGCATCATCAATCGGATGGAAAACACAGACAGACCTATCATTAGACCACTTTCCCATCATAATAACATCCAACACCTCACTCGACACATGCTCACACAAAAAACACACTGAATTCAGCACCTTCTACATCCACAAACACATTACTCACAAGTCACAATAAACAACATCAGCACAGACCCACAGCAACATTGAGGGACACCATAATTCCAAGTTCAAATAAAACAAAAATCCTTGGAGTCACTTACAATACGTCTATGTCATTTGCTCCACATATTAGCAATCTAATCACAGAAGACAGGCCCAGACTAAAGGCACTAAAGTCACTAACAAGCACCACGTTTTGACAACACAAGGGAACACTCCCCATAGTATACAAACAATACATCCGTTTCATAATAAACTATGCCAGCCCTTCCCAGCCTTCTGCCATATCCAACACACACCTAAACAAACTACAAACCTTCAAAAACACAACACTCAGAGTTATCCTGGGAAGTACACAATCCAAACCCACAGACTACTTGCAAGCCGAAGCCTAGGTTCTTACAATCTGACAACCTTTAGACATGATAGGCATACAGTTCATGGCACTCGTCAATAACAATGCAAGCAGCCCTTGCCACTTCTTATGTGATCACCTTCCAACACAGAGACAAATTGCAAACACCTCACAGATACTACACAAACATCTTAAAATTCCAAACCACTACCCACAAATATCATACAACACTAGAAAATTATCCACGCTCATCTCACCAGACAAACATTCAACAAGCTCGCCAACAAAAAAATACTAGATACCCCCACCCACTATAAGCTACAACGAAACTCAGGTCTCAAGGTTGGGGTGAATACACTTGTCATGACTTCGCTATGCCCATCATCCAGTGCTAAATACCAACAAACAGTGCATAGACAACATCCATACGGACTTATGCCCATGCCCACTTTACCAAGTTACACAGTCACACATATCCTAGAAGATTCCCTTTACTTGACAGCCTTTAGACAAGAGCATAAAATCAACAATAATCGCCAGTATGTAGAGGCAGTTTTTCAGAACATGACAGAATTTTAAACATATAACTCCTTTCAACCATAACGAAGTTTCAACATATTTTTTTTCAACCTCATTTTTTAACAAAGAAGGATGGGTAGATGAAGCCTTTTATGGGAAATCACCTGTTTGGGCTAAAGTAACTTAGAGAAAATATTTTTGAAAATTATTCTCTGTGTTTATCATGCTGTAAGTCGTACTTTAACTGTCATATCACCTTCTGCAAAGCTGAAGGGCGTTTCCCAGCACCCAGATTTATAAATTTTGTAGGGCGTATTCTGAACAAATTGCTTAGGGTACAGCCCGACTCCTAACTTTCTGCATTCTGCACATGATTCCAATATAATCACCCCTCAATAAATACGCTAAATTCACCCCTGGAGAAGCTGATGAAGCCAAACAATAGACAACAAGGATGGTATTATGACTAATTCTTCCAACCCATTTTTCAACAACATTGCAATGGTGACAAAATCTGAAATGGCGTGAGTTAAAAGGGAGGTCATTAGAGTGGTGCCCAGGCTCTTCAACTATGAACGGCGGCAAAGAAAGCAGTGTTTTCACTTGGATGAATTTTATTTCGAAGAAGGAGAAGTGGTGTTGTGTGTGGTCAAGGTAAACAAATCTCTTTTTATCAGTACAGGAACAACCTAGTAGACATATTAATTATTTCTAAGCGTATTTGAAGGACTATAGAAATAGGCCTGGATAAGATTGTCAGTGAAATATCATTAACAGAATCGTTATTTACGTTCTTAAAATTCAATTTCTATTTTGATAATTGAAGTTTGGATTGGCTTTATTTGACTTAAAAAACGTGCAGGCTTCCTGAAAACTGTTGTTTTTCAGGTTTAGACCATCGGAATATTACTGTACCTAATCACTAGAAATTGTGCTATACCTTTTGGAGCGTGTAGCCATTTATTAACATATATCTTGCCATTTTTAACTCGCTTTTTCTCAAGGTAGGCTAAATAGCAGGGAAGTCAACAGGCCCTGGGTTTTACCCAAACAGGAGTAAACAATGAACCATATGGAATATGGTCTTGATAATGGTGTTATAATTTATTTATGTTTTTATAGGCAAACAAATAGTTGGTCTATGATGTTTTGAGTGTTATTGCGCGGTATCATTTGCAATTTCATGAGAAAGTATTGAGCAGTGAAGTTATTGACCATAAAAACCAAGTGTTGGTGACAAAAGGACCAGATGCAGTCATCATACTCATCTACGCTGTTAGCTCAAGTAGGCACGGTTGGTGCTAGAGTTATGTTGTGAAGATGCGTCGATATATGAAGATGTTGCACTCACCCGACTTCACATTTTCCACAGAGACAAAAGTGTGGACAGGGAATTGCCTGAAAACATCACCATGGGACAAGAGGGGTATTGCCACAGTTGTTTGGTACTAAGTAATCCGTACTCTTAAGTTTGTATTAGAAAATTGACCTAATCTTTAAAATTGATCAACTTTTGTGACCTCTCAAGCCGCCAGATGGTATGAAGTATGATTAATGGAGAAAGAAGATGCATGTGGCTGATTTTTAATATGGGAAAAAAGCCTGAAGGGGGAAGAGAGATGGACAAGCAGAGAGACAGATATGAGGTTTTCTGACCATAATATAATAAAGTTAACCTGATTGATCTGTTGCACCACAAAGTAAACACATGTATGTTTGTTTTTACATGGGGGCAGATAATATGCATGATATTTACACTTATACCAATGAAAAAGAAAACCCCATAAAAGGATCATTACATGACAGTGGTTAGTTTGATATTGCTATTCCGAGAGTGGTACCTGGGTATTAGATCTTTATAAAAACAAGTATGTCAGGTAAGTTTCATCAGTATGATAGACTTGTGGACCCAGAGTATAATCTGAGATGGTTATTTATCTTTACTGAGAGTGTGGCATGAGTTTATGTTGGAAACTATTAAAATAGTTGGTCAAGAGGATCTGTGCCTTTTCAATGGGAAAGACAGAGCTTGTGTGACTCATTTCTGTAACATCAACTGTTTATTTCTTGGCCTGACAATTTTTTTGTCTTTCCTTTATTATTATATTATTTCCTTTATCTGTCTTTCCCTTATTATTAAACATAGTGGCTTTACATCTTCTATGGTACTTAACCAGGAAAAATATTAACAGGTTCATCATATTTATCATCGTATATGATATTTAAGAATTTTCAAATTTACTAATGAGGTACTCATATTAGAAAATTTTCTGAGTTTTTGCCTGTAATAATAATGTTTTGATATTTTAGTTTCCATATTAATGGTTTAAGAAAACCATGCAGTAATCCAGTATTGTAATATGACTACTTTGGGTTTTGAAGGTATTTTTAAAACATTAAACAGCCATTGTTCATACCATCAATGTTTCTTCAAATAATAATCCATATTTTTTAGACCTGGGGCATGTCTACATATTAAGTATTAAGAGTTTACTATAGGCATACACTTGTCAAAAAAATGGACATCATTTGTTATGTTATTCAAAGGATCCCCAGCAAATTGTTTAAATTTATTGGATAAAAGTCCAGGTAAATTTTTCTTGTGGAGAAGTGGTCTGTACTCCCCAAAATTAGGGCCAGAGTTCACCTTCATACCAACCTGATTAGGACAGGAGTATTTTGGCAGTAGTGCCAACCTCACCCTAAGAGAACTGGCAATAAGTTGTTAATCTGTAACTGATTTTTTCAAAGTCTGCCCATTAAAGGGGCTAAAAGATGCAATTCACCTGCAGCTGCAAATAGGATCCATTTCTGAATTCAGTCAAAGCTCACTTTCAGCACATAGAGAGCTTAGTTTATGCCAGTCAATGTCAGAGCTTACTGCCACAGTGGGGAATGGCATTAGAATGAAGATTAGTATTGACACCATTGTGGAGTTAAGTTACAAATGCCTATCAATCTAACATATTTTTCTAATAGGTATATATTTGTATTTCACTTGCATTGCAGGGTTTCAATTATTATCTGGCAAAAGGCAATTCACTATATACTTATTAATTTTTAGCAATAACTTTTTACTGGTTTCCATGGAATTTTCCAATTGACTCCAGGAAAACTTCACTCAAATATATTGCCCCCATTTATTTTATGTGTTTTTTACTCAAGAGTTGGGCTCATTATTTCACCCTATTTTCAGAGCTGAGCCCTTAAAAACCAGCTTATGTAAAAAATAACATGTGCTATGAGTTTTAAAATGTGCCAAAACTAACACAATTATTATGTGTAAACTGGGATGAAAATGAGTCATACTTAATCCAAACCTTGACTTTAGAAAATTAGTTCTTTAGGTATGAGCAATAATTCAACAGGTAATACATTAGCCACTAGAAATACTTCTTTAATCCAGAAAGGAATTTTATTGTATTTTCCAAACTTAAAAAAATTGCATTCAGTCCAATACTACATTGTGGCCCAGGGTCAAAGAAATAGGCTAACTTCTTCAGCAAAAAACACTTAAATTATTTGGGGGCAGTTCACCATGGGCCAATATTCTGGAAGGACTCACCAGGGGGGTAATTCTTCAGACACTTCACAGATCCCATTTTTTATAGTTTTACACGTTATTAACTTTAATTTAAGGTATTCTAAATGCTGAGTAAAACATTTTTGGGATCATGATTTTATTGTTAATTTTTCTTTTATTATTGAGGGAAGTTTATTTATACACATATATTCATATACATTCCTCACTGCCAAATCCTATTCCCTGTAAAGGTCATTTTTCCCCAGTTACTGGGGGGAAATGATCATCATCATCATAATCATATTTAGTTTAATGTCTGTTTTACATGCTAGCATGTGTTGGACGCTTTCTTGAAATCGACTTCCCAAGTTATCCTATCCTTCACCACGTCTCTGCTGACACCTTTTTGTTTGAGATCCATCCTTATCACTTCCTCCCATGTTTTCTTTGGTCTTCCTCTGCCAGTGGTTCCTGTCACCTTTGTTGTTCTGCATCTACTTGCCCAAGCATTCTTGTTCACTGGGGGAAAAGGATGTTGAAACAAAAAAAAACCTGACCAAAATCCCTGTCTGTTTAATGTCAAAATAAACCGTTGGCACCACTGTGTCTATCACACCATCAAAAAATGGCAGATTAACTTCATACTAATATTCAGTCACAGTGACTTCTTTAAATTATCTTTCATTGCTTAGGGTTGCTTGTTATTCTGGTTGTTTCAGAGATTTTAATGATTGTATAGACCATGGCTACTTTTAGCACAACAGGAAGAAATGACAAAGGCAATACAAAACAGTGTTAAAATGGGCCAGTGAATTTAAACCTTTAAAGGAAAGAAAGCCTGATATTTTATTTGGAATACAAGATAGCACTACTGCTTCTATATGTTTTAGAAGCATCATGCTGTGTTAGAAATTAGAGTTTTCATATATACATATATTAGATTGTCGATCAGAAAGTTAGTTTTGTAATTGAATTCACTATTTACATTGGGGGCCCTGTGTTGTTGTTGTTGTTGTTTTCATTTGTGTAATAGATGGTGCTTACTCCAAGCAAGGCCAAATGTCACCTCAATTTGGAGACTTGTATTAGTATTTATTAAGTGTTGATCATGTTTTAGTTATCTTTTAAAATTCATAACAACTTCATGGCTACAGCTTTTATTTGAAGACCTTGTTTAGACTAGTATTTCCAAGGTGGTTGTTGCAGTTTATATAAGAAACCTGTCATGTGGTATTTTGATGATCCACCATTTTTCCACTAAAATGCAGAACTTTACCACTGCCACACTAACAAGGTTGTATAACAACATGGTGACATAGTTTAGTAGAGGTAGCTAGTTACTTAGGTGTAGCATGTTGATTTCTTTGTTTTTAACTGTTCACAATACATTTTGAACAGTCTCCGTTTGGCTTATATTATTCATCCAGATGCCAGCCATTAAGCTCCAGAGTTCAGATGCAGAAATATTTGAGATTGATGTGGAAATAGCAAAAGCATCAATGACAATAAAAAACATGCTGGAAGGTGAGAATACATTTTTTATTTTTAGATAAAGTAATTGATTGTAGCTTTTTATTTTATCTGTCTGGCTGCAGGTGTCATGTGTTCCTTTAAGTTTTGTTAATTTTTATTGACAGTAGTTAGGTCGAAGATAGTCAGATTTGTTCAAATGGATAGGGGTTTTTTTCTTGTTTGACATAACATAATTCACCAGAATTAATCAAAGTGCTTTGATTGTCAGGGTTACAGTTATTGTTGTTGCACTGTTATTGTAAAGCAACCAACTACCTTTGATTTTGAGGACTGAAATTTGAGCCTTTTCTTTTATTATTTTAAAGATAATTTATTTGGTAAACATCAATTAGTGAAACCCCATCTTTTGGTTGATTTGATTGTGTTAAATGTCCTCCATTGACTCTTCCCATCTGCAAAAACATACATTATCATTTTAAAAAATTTTAAGAAGTAGCTTCAAAGAATTTGACTTGGGCCACTCTGGGTTCATTCATAAAAAGTAAACATTTCATAATGGTGCCAACTATTAATAATGACCCTGGTAAGAAATACCATGACAGAAGTAATAATACAGTTGTTTTTTAGCATTGAGAGTTTTCTGTTCACAGAACAATTATTGCCATTGTTGTAATACCATAGGAGAACTTTGTAGCATATTAAAACATGGATTGGTTACTGATCATAACCTAAGGTAACCTACTTTGCTTGACGAAAGAGATTTTACCTCCTTTAACAAATTACATTGGCCTTCTTCTGTTACCTCCCACAATACCCCCAACAAAAACAACTTTTTCTAGGATAATACTAAATACTGCATGTTGCATTGATCTTTTGTGAACATGACTTGTAATTTGTGACTTCCAGGTGTCTTATAAGCGATCTGTTGTAGATAGAAGATTTTTCCATTATTTACTTTACTAAATTTGTTGAAATAAGATAGCCAGAGCTTTTCTGAGGCAAGAGTGAATAAAGATGGTTGTAATTGCAGTTTGTAATGCAGTACCGAATGCAAGATGGATATATGGTTTATTAATTGACTGATATATTTCAAAGCTTATTTTGAAAATTTCTTTTTAGTTTTATTTATGTGTGTGTGTGTATATATATATACCCAACAACAAGCTACTTTCTGCAAATAATTATGAGGTTAATTTAACTTTATACTTAGAACTTGGGATGGATGAAGATGATGATGAACCAATCCCTTTACCAAATGTTACTGCAAATATTTTAAGAAAGGTAAGCTTAGTGTTTCCTGTCATAATTATTATCAATTTAATTGGCTGAAACATTGTTTTCATTAAGCATTTAGATTTAGAAGCTATGAATTGGAAGTGGAACTCAGGAAACCCAATTTTCAGAAATTTTTACACCCAATCATATGCATTTTTGTCACACCACACCTTGTATTTTTCTTGTTGTTGTGTTGGTTTCCTTGTCTATACTTGGGTTTTTTTCCCAGTCAAAGGTATAATCCTGTGTCCAGCAGTGTTCGGCTCTTTCATGATTCTTGGTGTCACCTTTTTGAACAGCTGTCTTGTGTTCTTTTTCTCTTTGACCCAAGGAATGCTTTGATTCACCCATGTAGGAGGTAGGACAGTCCTTACATTGTAGTCTGTAAACTATGTTGTTCCTTTCCTCAAGTGGGACTGGGTCTTTTGGTTTTGAGAGGATCTTCCTTAAGGTGAATGTAGCGAATTTGAAATGTCATCTATCTTTATTCAAGGATTTCATGACAATTTTCCACTGTATTGCCTTAGGTACAGGTAGAATGAACTAAGTAAGCTTACATTTGTGCAAGGAGAAGTAGTTCCAGTGAATAACAATCCTTTAGTCATTGATTATGTATGGAATACAAACAGTTGATAGTTGTCTCTGTAATTTTTGTTAGAATTCTTTTGAAGTCAAGGTTTAATTTATTATTTTTTTAAGATTTTTGAAATTTTCCATATGTTGTGAGTAGAAACCAATAGATAAAAGCTCAATAAATATGAGCTTGACTTCTTTCTTCTATCTTTCACATGGAAATTTAAGTATTAATGAAACAACGCCAGAAACATTACTATTCAGGTACTCCTAAAGGGTATTTGGTAAAGTTCATTTCACAACACATTGTCAGCTCAATAATTAAATCAATAATAACATTTTCAGACATCTCCAATACTAAGTGCAGTCACTGTGTGCATGTGAAGATTGTGTTTGTGTTTGCGTAGTTAAGGAGGTCAACCACAGTTTTATAGAAGAAGAGAGAATTGATAAAATATGGTACACATTTGACTTCACAACCATTGTCAAGGGTTTTTTTTGGTGGGGAGAGGTAGCACTGATGCTCTTTGAAAAAGAGAGCAGATTGTTGGACAAAGAGTTTACTTCTTTATTCCATGAGCTGGTAGATGGTGGTTGATAGTTTTTGTTGACACACTTTAGAATTATGTTCAACCTTTTCAGTTCCATAACTGTGGCCAATTTTAAAATCTTGGGATTTCTCTTCCGAATCTGATTGCATTTCTCACAAAACATTTCATTGTTTTCTTGTACATTTTTAACTGTTTTGTCTTCAGTGATGTTTTTGTTGGGGGTTTCTATAGACAATGATAATATGATCATCATCATCATATCATATTCGGTTTAACGTCCGGTTTACATGCTAGCATGTGTTGGACGAGACAATGATAATATGATAATTGGCGTTTTATTTTGACCATAATCTTACACTGTTGATTTGAATGCAAAGGAAGGAAGAGGTTGAATCACAACTTTTTAAAAGGGAGACTTGGATGACAAGAGTTAACTCCTTCAACTACATTGTAAAACAAGACTGTCACTTGACTATTTCAACCAAGTATATTTGAGATTGTAACAAAGAAAGAGACATACTAACTGAATGCACATCTAATCCCTAGTGATGCCGAATTTGTCTTGGGTGTAGGGTAGAGTGTCTGTTTTGCATATGATTTCCTTCAATACTGTCATTGTGCCCATTGCATGATCAGTGTTTATGCCAAAATTAAATTTATTCCCCAGATAGACAATTCATTCTCCAAGCTTCACAAGAAGTACTCTTTCCCTTCCCAAGATTACATACAGCAGGTTTTGCACTTACAATGAATGTAATTTTTTATGTTGAAGCAGTGATATTTGTAAATCCATATTAGGAAATGAGTCCCTGTATACCACTTTTGAAACAAGTTCAATATTAGTTGTTTATTTGTTGATTGTTATGGTTTAGTCTTCAGCAAACTGAAGACAATTACTGGTGGGGAAATACCAGATATCTGTCTGCTATATATTTTTCAGGAATGGCATCCAGCCAAGAAATTCCTCACTTCCAAATCCAAGTCCCTGTGAAGGGCACTGTCTGAGCCCCAGTTACTGGGGGAAATGATGTTAAAACCAAAAAAAGGTTCCTGATACAGTGTTTTAATCAATCTGTTAAAACACATGTTAAACTGGAGTGGTGACAAACTCTCCCCATCCAATAACCCACTCTTGACTTTGACAGGTTTTATAGTAGACTGAAAGACCAGTTTAATTTCATAACTTTATATAAGAGATCATGATGTACCTCCCCAAAGACATTATTCCATTAATTGATAAAGGTGCTACATACACATTTTGGTTCTTCCTTACTTGATTTACTTTGTAAGATAAAGACAATGTGTTTAACTGTTCCTGATACTCCAAACCCAAAATAACTTGGGAGCTATAGAGTTCTTTTTGTTAACCTCTTAAGACCACAGCCTGTAACAATACAACTAACCCCTCCTTATGCAGTACTCAAACAGGTTCTTTTTGTATTTGCTTTGCCCTATTTTATCCATCATTGCATGATGCTATCACGTCCTTTAAATTGTGGTAGGTTATTCAGTGGGCAACACACCATAAAAATGATGCACCACCACCAGAAGATGATGAAAACAAAGACAAAAGAACTGATGACATTGATGCATGGGATCAGGAATTTCTTAAAGTAGACCAAGGAACATTATTTGAATTGATTTTAGTAAGTATTTTGTTATTTCTCTTCCTAGGGTTTGCCTTAGTGCTTGTTCATTCATTTGCATCACATTTACTTAGTAGTCATGCTCCGAATCGTGAGCAAGAGCTCTCTGCCAATTGCCACATTCAACTAACTCTTTTTGTACTTGTCAAAAGTCAAGACTTAAGAGATCTTGCACCATCTTTAAATGGCACGTAATTATGTGACATTCTTTATGACATATGATAAATGATTTGCCATTTTTGTTATTTGTGTTTTAAATAGAATTAATTACTGTAATTACATTATTATCATAGTAGTAGTTATGGTACTTCGTCCTAATGCTTGACTTCTTTGGATTAGTCTGCAATGACATTGTCAATTCATTGTTATTGTGCAACTTCTCTACCTACTAAGGTACTCAGACCCATGCTTGAGTAAATTGTTACGGTCAGTTTCATTTCTCTCTTATTAACAGGAAAGGTATTATTATTTGTTCATCAGTTTGTGGATATGAGACCTTTGTGTGTTGCGCAAATTTGTCTTACATCAACAAAATTTACAAAAATGTTTATTGTTTTTAATTTAGGCCGCAAACTATTTAGATATTAAAGGTTTATTGGATGTAACGTGCAAAACAGTCGCAAATATGATAAAAGGTAAGTTCGGTATTTTTGTTTTTTGTTGTATCTGCATACAGTACTATAGCAGGAGCATCTGGTGCTCAGTACCACAGTGCTATGTTGTTGCATTGGTGAAGGGTTTGTAACAAAAAGATGCGACGGAAGTTACGAAGGTTTGACTGAAAAGCCCACGGGCAAAACAAAAGTTTTTATTCCACAATAAATATCCCGGAGATGTGTGGAGGTATGCTGAAAAATTACCTAAGAAATTTTCAATACATTCTCCTATTTTAGGTTAGTTTTAATCTTTCCTAAGTAGGATGATAAGAAGTTTTAATTTGATGACCAATGAAATTGACGATTGCAACTGGCCAGTCTTCCAGCAGGAAATATTCTGATAATGCTCTACTTTTTAGGGAAAATGTAAGAGCCTATGTATGCCCTTAATTGCATATTATGCTAACGTGTTTTAGACTCCAGATTAACTTTCATACCAGAAATATATTTTTAGTTCTAATTGCAACTGATACTGAAATTTATTTAATGGCATGTTTTGATAACACCTGCGCTGTATATTTAGTGATTGTTTTTACACGCTGTTGAATAAAGGCTCACTTCACTCTCACAACAGGAAAGACACCGGAAGAAATCCGCAAAACTTTTAACATCAAAAATGATTTCACACCAGAGGAAGAAGAACAGGTTTGTCCCATTTGTTCATAACGTATATCTTTTATTGTATTTAGAAACGCAGTAGGTACAGAACTGATGCTACCAAATGGCCTAGTTACACCATGACAGGTTTTAGTTCAAGTAGATTGATTCCCGTATTGTCTTGAGGCTCCAACAACTATCAAAACATGGATCCTACTACATAAATGAATTCTACGGCCAATGATAGTCTCGGAGGCTCCAGATTGTGTCTTGTAAGGATACTACACATTTTTTTCTCACTTTAATCCCATTTTTTTTTACAGATTTTTCTAATTCCTTCATTTAGACATTCCTGTGGAACTAATTAGCTCCCTTCCCCTATTACCCTTTGGTACATACAATCGTGCAACATCACTCTTTAGGTGTAGCGTTTTGTGCATTGTCATCAACTTCCTAGTTCTTTTGCCCAATCATACAATTCCATCTCAGCAAATCAGTTTATATTATGCCCATTCAGTTTTAACTTAACTACTGATCTTGGCCTTTTCGGTTGTTCTTTCGTCAGTTTCAATGGTTCTTGTTTAGTTTTTGCTTACAGTTGTTTTGCAGCTTTAGTTGGATTGTCGAACTCAGTTATATTTTGTATATCAATACACTGTACGTTCTCGCCTCTTTACATATTGAGTACATTCGCTTAGTATATTCTCCTTTTCTCACTATTTGAACTATTAAATCATTGTATTTTTCAAAATACTTTTCTGCAGTCCCGTGGTTCATACTTTTTAGGATAACTGCAGTTGTATTACTCCTCCTTCACTTCTTTTCCTTAGTCAATCCAGGCTGCACTAATTTGTCGTTTCTTGGCTTGACATCTCTCTGTTACCATTCTCTCGATAAGTAGTTGGTCTTTGCACCTTAAGACGCACGACAACAACCTCCTTGTTCAAGGTCCAATGTTTTGTTATTTTCTAAAAATTTGTAGGTGCGTTCTGTTATTACTGATGCCTGTCTTTAGAGGGATAAATGTATCACCTTGTAATGAGGGTTCTTCATCAAATCAAAAAAGGTATATAAAGATCGGTGCTTGCCACCTTGTAAAGTGTTAAGCCAAAATTTTGGGATTTTGTCAATCCCTACAGTTTTGTGCTTTTGTGTCATTGACATAGAATTTTCCAGCGCAAAACGACTTTTGTCTTTCCACTGTTGTGTATATACGTCATTTATTCGTTACTCTTCTCTTTCAATCGAATCAGTGTTTTCATTTTGTGTTTTCTCGATACTCCAGATTGATCATTATAGCATTTCTTCTTCTTCCAAATATGGGGGATCCTTCATTAGAAGGGTTGCTTTTCTACTTCTCTATAGAATCTCTGCGTCTGTCTTGAACATATCATTTTGTCAATAAAATTTGGAGCGTTTTTTCATATCTTCTCACTCTCTGTGTCATTACTTGAATTTGCTGCTTAATTTTTTCATTTGTCATAGGCAGCTTCTTTTTGCCCATTAAACGTATTTTCGTTCCACTTTTATGCCTTTTCTTGTTTTTACATTGTTGTCAGTTATTAGCGCATTTTTAATTGACAATTCTTTATTAGTTTCTGAAGTCCTCTCTCAATGTTGGCTTTCCATAACGCTTTGGAATATTACCTTTTTAGCGTTTTTGTTTTTGATGTCGAGCCCTAGTCGCTTAGTTATATATGTTAGCGTTTAAAGGTTCTTTACAGGATGTTATGACATGAATTTTTTCTACTAGTTTATTCAATGCAGTGTTACAGGTCTCCATTAATTCTTCTTTTTTAATCTTTTGACAATTTTGGTTTTGTAAATGGCTTTCTTTCATTATAGTTTATCTGCCTGATGTTATTAAGCTCATTTAATATTTCGTCCTGCGCTTCTTCTAATTTTAGTTTATCGACATTGTTTTCTTGTTTCAGCGCTTTTTTTACATTTTCAGTACGCTGGAATTATCTTATCTTAATTTCTGTCATATTCTACCGTGACCTCAACTTTCCTTGACTTTAACTCATTTGATTCACTGTTATTCGATACAACTCCTTTTATAGCATATTTTAAGGGTTTAGTTTCGTAATTGTTCCCTGTCATTTCTCGTTATGTCCCTACTCACATTACCAAGTTCACAAGCATCATTATAAGCCCTGAAATCTATTGGCCTTTACTTAAAGAGGCTTATGACTAACCTTTTCATTGAGAGACTTCTCACAAGTCCAAAACTTTAAGAAAGATTCTAGCAGACCTCAATAAGGTTTTTGATATAGTATACAGTGAGAAATAGTTTGACCATACTCTTCAAGAAGTTGTCACCATCTCAAGCTGGAAAGTCGAGGTATTCTGAAATGTGAAAGTAAAAACTGCAAATAAGTAAAGCATGATCGTCCGATATAGTTGTTAGGGAAGAAAAGAAATAATTCTTTATTGACATTTATGCCCAAATGGAAAAGGCGGGAAAAGATTGAAACTTTTAGCGATTTCGCAGCAAAAATAAAGAACGCCACAGTAAATATTCAGATGACCCCAATCATCATTGATACATTGGGTATCATACTGAAACATTTAAAGAAGAATAACTATATTTCTATAATTCTATATATGACAATGCAAAGACGAGCTTTGATTTCTTAAAGAAGTGATAATTTATGTATGTCAGATAAGGGCCCCGCTGCAAAATGAAAATAGTTAATTGCAGGTCATGTTTTTGAAATAAACTTGTAGAGCTTTTTAAGGACAATTTTGAATATCAAATGGAAATAAAAGAGGGGTTGACGTTGGATTACTAATTTTCAAATTTATGATTTAATTAATTGGGGATTTGCGTCTGTCTGATTCCCTTTTCCACCATTTTGACGAGACGGTTTTGAATCTTAGTACCTTCAATGGAGAATACCGTTGTAGTACTCGATCGGTTTTTGTAAGTATGGGATTTGTTTTCTCCTCTTGCCTATTCGCATTTTTGAATTGGATGTTTTTTATGAAACTTTAGGGCTGGTCCCGCTTATGAAACTGAATCACATTTGTAGGTTTCTACTGTACGAGTTGAAGTGACGTTAAGCCACATTTCTTTGTTATGTCATTATGCTGTGTATATTAATTGATTTATTTACGTCTTCTGTCATTTGTTAGGTTCGCAAGGAAAATGAATGGTGTGAAGAGAAATAATTTGTATTGTAGATAAACTTGTAATTATTTTTCATGGTGACGAGCTACAATAGGAAGTTGATAGATAGTATATATAATGTAACATGTTGATACTTCAAGTTTTTCATTTCAACACTAGCACATCTCTGAAAAAAAGAAATATGTTTCATTCCATTAAATAAAGTGTAGATAACCATTCTTGTCACTTAAAAGAGGTCCTCACCATTGGGCACTTTTTTATGTACAGCAGTATTAAACAATTTTTCATGTAATTGTTTGATGTTATGGGTGCCCTCGAGGTAGCCGTTGTTTTTGACTTGTGGATTAAATTCGGAAAAGTTAAATCAGTTTTTGTGTCTTTTCTATTTTGTTATTTTTCAAATGCTTGCTGAGATCACCTTGGTTAGGCTAGACGAAATCTGCATGTCAATATTGTAGCTGTTTAAAAAACCCATGTTGTTTTGGTCTTTGTTACTCAATTTCCTTGCAGTTACCTTCTTTTTCTTTGACTTTAGTTTAGTGGGGTTTTTTCGCCTCTCTAGTCTTTTTTTCTTTTTGTTATCCGTTACCCCCGCGTTTTGGCTGCAGATCTTTTCGTATTTGCTCTCCATTTTAACAAGCCTGGGATATAATTTCATGACCAAAAGTATCCATATCCCTCGTACAACGCTCAACCGCGTTGGTCAGAGTCTCACGGACCGTGACCTTAGGTCGAATTTCACTCGCTTTGCCTTTTCTTAGTTTTTGACAGTTATAAACTTCCATTTCTATCGTGACCTTTCTTGTCATATTCTCTTCAGGCCTGTGATGACCGATTTGAATGACACAGTAGCCATCTACGTTGGTTTTCTTATTCCTATTTGCTTCTTGACTCCAATTTACCTAGTGCCCAGAATGTTTCTCCTTTACAAGCATGTTTTCATAGAAAAAATTGGGTTATAAATCAACCCAATACTTAATAAAATAACGCGATTTCAAAAGTGGAGGAAGGGGAAGTAACCAATAATGTTACCCAATAAAATGGTTATGGGCCTTGCCATAATTAACCCCAAAGAAAGAAAAGAAGGAAAACACCCTGCTACTTCTAATCACCAAACATAGACATTTTAAGATTGTCCTGATATTTTGTTTGCAAACTATACTAACATGCCTCTCAGCATGTCAGTATGGTCTCCAGTGTGCTAAATCTACTAAACTTACAGCAATATCCCGTATCAATCAGTTTAGAATGAAGGTCGACTTTGGTCATCTCGTTGATGCTTGCCTCACTGATATAAGCGAAGCTTTTGATACAAGGCTAGAATAGATAGGTAAACTTGAGAGTTTTTGGCTCGAGAGATGAATAACTTAATTGGTTAAGAATTGATCGATATGTGAGTTGCCTGTAACTGTGTCTTGTCTGAATGTCAGCCTGTGTATCCTGGTGACCCTCAAAGGTCCTTTTTTGGATCCCTTCTATTTGTTGATCACACTGGTTTTTATGAGGCAACGGACATACAAGTTTGAAACGTGGATTAATCAAGATTTGATAAGCTTATCTAAATGGATTGGGAAAACGGAAATATTAGCATTTAGTACAAGTCAAATAAACTCCAAAATGAGCAAGAAGTCTGAAGGAGTTTAACCATAGACAAATTCTCTTGATATATACACTGACAGTGGATTCAACATAAATAGCCATTTTGATAACGCACAAAAGAAGATAATCAGCAAGCTAAAACTTGAATAAATAAGATTCGACGTCTGCTAGCAACCTAAGTTGATATGGTTAACCTCCCACTGTTCATATATTGTAGCCTTCGGAAACTGACCTTTACAACAAAAACAAATAAATCGAATTGAATCGCTGGAACGGAGAGCAAACATGTTCAATGAAAAGACTGTATCAACTTGTATCAAAAAATTTTGCGATTGTATTCTGTTTAGTTCTAAAAACTCTGTCACAATTTGATTTTTGAGATTCTGCTTTCAAATTCAATTGCATTTCTTACGAAACACTTTTTTTCTTGTATATTTGTGTGCTTCTACCTACAAGAACCATACTTTTTGTTTTTGGATTGTTTGAGCAAAGGAAGAGTGAGGTTGAGTCTCAACTTTTGAAAAGGAAGACTTGGGTTATTTTTCTGGGTGCCTGGATAAAATTGAGCCAACTTTTTGTCGCCAGAGAGGCTGAAAGTCTATTATACATGTTTACGATGATATTCCTTATTTCCAGTGATAAGTGGTGGAATTACAGTTACATAACATCATCTGTAACACCGTGATGTACCTCTCCAATGGGGTTACGTTGAACGATTAAGGTGGTACATATACTATTTTGCTTGATTTATTGCGTTCAATTGTTTCCGATATTACTGACCAGAAATCGCACAGGAGCTTTTCATCAATCAAGTCGTTTGAGATGAAGAAAAAGAAAATGCGATTCAGCATCTATGATGTCAACACTTTTCCAAAGTAAGTGAATGGAAATTATAGAGGCCAGTTCCTGGCTCCATTTTGTAATCCAGAACAGTCAAAAGCATTAGCAACTTTTCAAGAGAAATCACACTTATTTAATCAAAGGAGAAAGGAGAAGCTGTCTCCAGTAACCCAAATGGAGACATCAAATGAAACACGGGTTGTCTAGCGTTTCCATCCATTTGGGTATTGAATTTTTTGAACACCAGCAATGTTAAATTAATATTTTGTCTCGTTCTATATCCCATGCAGGCTGACAAAAGGAAAAACTGTTCTTGTTACAAAAAACAAGTTCAAAAGAAACCAGGCTTAAAATATAAAACCATGGTATGTTAATCAGTTTGTTACCGGAAGAAAAAGGGTTACAAAAAGTATCAAGAGGCACTATTGGTCAACTGTTGATTGGATAAAGCATGATACGTAACTTCACGAAACGGCAGATTTTTCTAACAACTGGCTGGATCGAGTTTCAGAAAGGTTTTGATGTGGCTTCTCATTCCCGGATTTTATAGTGCCTTGATATCTTTGGAACTGCTAATCAAACCAGAACATTTTTTGAAAAATAGCATTAAAAATTGGAAAACAGAGTTGACAGTCGGAGGAAAAACTTTTAAAGAAGTTAAAATATAAAGGGAAATTTTATAATGGGACAGACTATCCGCTCTTTTATTTGTTTATCAGCTTGATTCCTATGTCATTTGTCCTATGTAAAGTCAGACCTGGAAATGACAAAAGTCAGTCCAAAAGTAAACCATTTAATATACATGGACGATCCAAAGCTCTTTGAAAAAAACTGAGGAGCAACTTAATAGCCTAATGAGCACACTATGTTTTTTCAGTGAAAACTTACGAATGGAAGCATAGGTAAGTGCGGAGCTTTAATTATAAAGAAAATGAAGGTGTTACACAATGAAAGTATCTAGGTTCCTTCAGGTGACAGAATAAAAGGGATTGATGCAGATAACGGATACACATACTTAGTTATTCTTGAGGCAGATGGCATTAAAGACTGAAGCGAAGGTAAAAAATAAGATCAGAATATGACGGCGTTTTAAGAGGATCTTGAAATCTCATCTTGTTGAGTAAAAATGTAAAAATTGCTACCAATGCCTGATCAGTTTTGATTTTAAGGTATAGTGCTGGAATTAGTGGATGAACAAGGAAAGGAACTGAAAAACCTGGATAGGAATAGAAGAAAATTGGTCATATGGCATTGTATTTTCCATAAAAAAAGTGATGTTTATAGGATGTATCTAAAAACAGCGTAGGGGAGAACTGATCTCTGTAGGAGATCGTGTTTTGATTGAATAAAACTGATAATTTGTTTATATTTCTGAAACCGAGGTAAAGATGCTAAAAGCAGTTAAGAATAAAAGCAATGTCAGTATTGGAAGTAGGAATGAAGACATTGGAAAGCACGCTTAGCTAGGCTTTTGGTTTTAAAACCGAAAGCTTATAATGCGTGTTTTCAAAAAATACCGACTTTAAAGATAAACAGACGTGGAGCTGGTTGAGAATTTGAAAAAGGGGTTTGAAAAAGGGCACAGAGAGACTTTTTAAGGCAGAACAAGAAAAAGTCATCAGGACAAGGCCTATAAGAGGCTGGATCAACAAAGAGAAGATTTCCCCCATACGTAAGCTTGGCGGAAAGAGGAAGAATAAACTGTTGTTCATTTGGTGTCCAAGTGCAAGATCATTCCTCAAACACAGTGCAAGAAGCGGCATGAAACTGTCAATAAATAGCTCTTACTATTTATTGACAGCTATACAAATCTCACGACCTAGAAAACAAGAAAAAATGGTCCTATCATCAGCAAGAAATTGTCAGAAAAAAATAAGTAAAATTACTTTGGAAAATGAAGATAGAAATGGATTAGACCCTAAAGCAATCGACACCAGACATTGTAATTTTTGAGAAGGAGAATAAATCTTACAGGAGTGGGCAGTGGGGATGGTCCGGCCTAGGCCCCTATGCAATTTTGAAAAGTAAGACTCCTCCTTCCTTCCACTAGTTTGGGGTAGCACCTTGAGCATGTGTTAGCAACCCTCAAGTTCCCCCTTATCAGGGATATGCCACTCTCAGCCACTGGGAGTTTCCCAGCCAGCAATGTTCCAGCGCCAGACCCAAGGGCTGGAGAAATGGGAGATTGTTTGCTACAGCAAGGACAGGTAGCGTAAAACTACCAGTCAAATCAACTATGCGGATAACGGATAGATAAGTAATCATGCCTGATCGGTCGAGGCCTGGATCAACAGTGGCCGTCATTGCCATTGATGACCCTCTGAATGGCAATGGGAACTATGCTACTGCGAGTCAACGAAGAAAACGAGATGAAAAGCTTGCTAGAAGGAAAGGAAGTGGTAAGTGGAGAAGAGTGGATGTCATGGTAGGCACGTTGAATACGGGAACAATAACAGCAAAGAATCGGGAAATCGCAGAGATGACGAAAAAGAGGAAGCTGGCCATCGTCGGTGTCCAGCAAACAAGATTGAAAGATAGTAAGGCTAAGAACATTGGGGGAGGGTTTCAAGCTGTGCTGCGTTGGGACAGAGAAAACCAAGAATGTAGCACAGGTGATATTAAGGCAGGAGTACACCAGCTGTGTGTTGGAAGTCCCAAGGAATTCGGACAGGTTGATTGCAGTGAAAATAGAAATAGAGCAGGAAATGGTGAATGTCAGAGGTGCAGATGCACCACAGGTGTGGAGCAAGGAAGAACAAAAGGAGATTTTGTGACATGAATTGGAGGACCTGGTGAATGACCTGCCAAGCACCGTGCGCATCCTCATAGGGGCTGATTTGAACGGACATGTTGGAAAAGGCAATGCTGGAAATGAGGTAGTGATGTTAAACTATGGGTTTGGACAAAGAAACGATGAAGTACAGAGGATTGTAAACTTTGCACTTAGCATAAGAATAGCAGTGGTCAACACATACTTCAACAGGAGGGATAACCATCTGGTGACATATGAGAGTGGCAACAGGAGAACCCAAATCGATTACATCTTGTGTAGAAGAAAGTCTCTCAAAGATACTAGACTGTAAGACTATTACTGGGGAGGAAGTACCTAAACAACATCGTTAGGTTATTGGAGTTATATCCTTAAAAGGAAGACACCAGAATGTAGAGAAGTATCAATCAAGGATTAGATGTTAAAAATTTTTAAGTGTGCTGAGTATAGGGGGCTTCTGTAAGACCTTGCTGAACGGACTACGGTTAGATATTAAGGAAACATCATGGGAGACAATGTCAGCAGCCATGAGAAAAGCAGCAAGGAGTGTATCAGGAATGTCAACTGGCCGTAGAAAGAAGACTTGGTAGCTGGTGGTGAAATGAGGAGGTGCAGAACGCAATTGCCAAGGAAAAACACACAATGAAGCAGTGGTTCAAAGCCAAAGATTATGAGACTAAACAGCGGTATGATGAAGATAAAAGGTTGGCTAAGGTAGAGGTGGCGAAGACAACGGATGACGCGTATCGAGAGCTTTTTTAGGCCCTCAAGGAGAAAAGTTCAGAGAATGAGGTGTACAGACTGGCAAAGCAGAAGTATAAAGTGAGTAAAGATATTCCATATGTGAGGATGGTAAGAGGAGAGGACGGTAAAATGTTGACATGTAGAGATGACATCTTGTAGGAATATTTTGAAGGCTTGATGAATGTGGAGAATCCCAGGAAAAGAATATCAGAAAAACAGACGGTTAACCGAAGTGAGATATCAGACAGCAGTAAAACGGAAGTGACCAAGTTCATAAAGAGGATGAAAAAAAAGAAGACAGTTGACCCGGATAACAAACCGATTTAGGCATGACTCGCCATGGGAGACATTGGATTGGAGTTTCTGGTAGCCTTGTTCAACAAGATCCTCAGAGGAGAACCGATGCCAGCTGTCGGGAGGAAAAGCACACTGATCCCAATTTACAAGGAAAATAATGACGCACGTTGCTGCGGGAACTACCGCCGGGTGAAACTCATGAGCCATGCTATGAATATGTGGGAGAGAATGATTGAGGCGAGACTACGGCAGATTGTAACCATAAGTGAAGAGCATTTTGGCTTCGTGCTGGGCAAAAGCACAACGGATGCAACTCTTGCGATTAGACTTTTCTCAGAAAAGTAAAAGGAAGGAAAAGAGCAGCTGGTCTGTCTGTTCATAGACTTGCAGAAGGCCTATGATCCTGTCCCCAGAGAGGAGGTGTGGTATTGCACAAGAGCCGCTGATGTGCCAAAGAACTACATCATCTCAATACAGGACATGTAATTTGATTACGAAACTGTAGTTAGGTGCCCATTTGGGACTTGGACTACATCAAGGGTCAACTATAAACCCCTTCCTCTTCGCCATGCTCATCGATAATCTTACCAAATGGGTGAGAAAAGAAGGACCGTGGACCAAGATGTTTTCCAATGATGTTGTGTTTTGTTGTTGTACCAACCGAGAAGCAGAAGAAGAATTAGAGCATTGGAGACATGCGCTGGAGAGGAGAGGCTTGAGAGTCAGTAGAGTAAAGACCGACTATACGTGCCTCAATGACAAAGAGAGGCAGGCTAAGATCACTATAGACAGGGTTGAAGCCAATCAGGTAGCGGAATTTAAGTACCCGGTCTCGACATTAGAAAGTAGCTACGGTTTTGATAGAGGAGTACAGAAGAGGGTGCGTGAGGGCCCGAATGGTTGGTGGAAGGCGTCAGAGGTGTTATGCGACAAGAACATACCAATAGAAGGTAAATGTAAGAACCATAGGACGATGGTAAGATTAGGAATGACATGGCATGGAGACAGTTCCTCTCATCAAGAAGCAGGAAAACAAACTGGAAGGCAATAAGATGAAGATGCTTATATTCTCCTTTGAGAAGATCAACAAAGATAGAATGAAGAATGACATCATACGGAAGTGGAGTGGCAAAGTTAGGGGATAAGATTAGGGAATCGAGAATAAGGTGGTTTGGCCATGTACCGAGAAGAGATGGGGTGTATGTGGGCAGGCGGGTGATAAACATGATACCATCGGAGAAGAGGAAACTGGGGAGACAGAAAAGGAGATTCTCAGATTCGGTGAACGAAGACATGGGGATGGTTGGCCTCTCTGCAGAAGACACAAGAAATAGGGAAAGATGGAGAATTCTAGTTTGCTGTGGAGACCCCTGATGGGAATAAGCCGAAAGAGAAAGATAAAGTATTTAAATTGCAATTGTTATCAGTAAAGATTTGAAGTGCGAGAAAGAGAATGGTACAGAAAAAGGTCACAAGAGCAGCGGTAGCAGCAAACCCGTATGTGAAATAATAATACTGTAAATAATGAATTGGAAGAGTGATGTAGGTGTTTGAATTTGACTTTTGGAGCACTAAATTTTTAAAAATTTTATTTGAAAGATTTGAAGAAAGAGGAGAATCAGGGTAGTAAAGAAGAACAAGAGTTTACTTGAATGGGGCTTACCCTACAATTTATAACACTCACTCGTTAGCTTTTCTTTCTTGCAGTCTCACTAAATACACACACACACACGTCTTTTCATTTTCCCCTATCACACCATCAAACCAGTGTAACGTTGATGTAATTCACCAGTTATGTTTCAAACTTTAGCAAATGTTAACGAAATGAACTTGTTAAAATTATTTTTACATATCATGTATTTTCAGCTCCTGTTCTTGTACCAAGAGGATATTTTTTATATGGTTCAGGTCAGACTTTTAGGTATTATTAGTACGTTTCCACTGAATTTGAATTGTTAACATTGGTCAACTTGTAAGGAAGTGTTGAAGCTGAAATAGCACTGAACCTAACGAATTTGTTTTTTTAACATCAATGAAGGCACAGAGCTCGATGGATAATTATCTGAATGCTTAACATTTGCGTTTAACTGTTGAAATTTAGCTTTTATATATCGACAAGGTAATCTTATTTTCGAATTTGGTTTAAACCAGCTCTATCCAAAGGATAATACTCTTGGGATAATAGTCTCAAAATACTTGGGTTTTTATTTGTGAACATCGACGTCCTGTCCAGAACTTCAAACATGGCGGATTATTTCAAAATAGAGCAGTGAACAAACAATCTGTACTTGGTGGAGTGAGTAGGAAGCAATTCTCATCAATTTAGAATAAAACAGTTATTTTGTTTTTAAAAATCAACTTGTTGCCCTCACCAGTGGTTCTGTACCGGAAAATAGAGAGCTCGATTTACTTATATCATCTTGATTCAAATATGGCGGAGAGCAAACGTGTTTATGCAACTTGGCTTATATTTTTTATTTTTCTTGATTCTTTGGATTTTGCTTTTTGTGCAAAATTCTCAATTAGGCAGTTAAATTCTTTCTCTTCATCCAGTCTCGCGGCTGTCATAATCTCAGATCTTTTTACTCCAGAAAGTGGCACAGGCACTGCTGCGTCACTGGGATTGGCAAGGTCCTCGGTGGTGCACTTTGGAGCAAGGCTACAGGACATGAGGTGTGCCATGGTTTGCTCACTGCCGCAGTCACAGGTACTGGTGGGGCTCATGTTCCACGCTTTCAGAGAGGTCTTGCATCGGCCTTGCTCAACTCGATGTCTGTTGAGGGTTTCAATATTGGCCACAGTAGCTCATTTCCGCTGGCGAGTTGTTGAGTTGGCACTATGCCTCTGCTTGTCCATGAGTCTGCCATGCTGTGTCCCTTCAAGCTGGTTATCCATTTCTCCTCAATGGCCTGGTCGGTGGAGGTGGTGAGGGGCTGGGTGGAGTCCATGAAACTGCTCCGGGGGGACAGTCTCTTCCGGGTGGTGGAATGCTGATGAAGTGGATGTCTGTTGTCATCTTCCTGCTTCCGGCGCTGATCGAGACTGTGAACCTCTCGTCGGATTCTTGCAAGACCAGCTAGGGCATAGACACAGGCTACAGGTGTTGGCTTTATACACCCGGTTACAATACGGCAGGTGTCATTTAGAATCAGGTCAATTTTGCGGGCGTGGCTAGATCTCCACCAAACTGAACTGGCATATTCAGTGGATGAGAAGCATAGACCAAGGGCAGTCGTGCGCAGTGTTGCGGGAGCTGCGCCCCACTTACTATTTACAAGTTTACGAGGGATGTTATTCCTTGTTGACACTTTGCATCGGAGCTTGGTGATGTGTTCCTTGTATGATAGGGTGCGGTCAAGAGTAACCCCCAGATACGTTGGCCTTTCCATGTCACATCTAGTTGTCGACGTGCTTCTCTGTTTTTCAGGTGGAAACTACAGAGTTGGGTTTTGGTGGGGTTGGCTTTTAGGTGATTTTCACTGTAGTATATGGACATCCCTGCCAGTGCATCTTCTATGGTTCATTCTACATCAGAGAAGTTACTTTTCTGTGTGGTAATACACAGATCATCTGCGTAGACGAACCTGTTGCAGGCCTCAAAGATTGGTTGGTCATTTGTGTATATATTGAACAGAGTTGGTGCTAGCACACTTTCCTGTGGGAGTCCGTTTCTCTGATGAAACCATTGGCTGCGCTTGTCATTCAGTACGACATAGAACCTACGGTTAGATAGCAAAGAGCGGATCATGTTACAAAATTTTGTGTCGTGAGTGAAATGGTACAGCTTGTTAATCATAAGCCGGTGTCGGACAGTGTCGTAGGCGGCACTCAGATCGACAAAAGCTGCTCCAGTTATGAGCTTCTTTTGGAAGCCGTCTTAGATTTGTTGGGTGAGCTTCAACAACTGACTTTCGCAGGACTTCCCTGGCCGGAAGCCAGCTTGGTCAGGGGTTAGTTGGAGCTCTACTATTGGACAGACTCGGGTGAGTAGTAGTCTCTCAAAGAGCTTGTAGCTGATGCATATTAGTGATATGAGTCGGTAGCTCTTCGGTTCATCGGGGTTTTTGCCAGGTTTCAGTACGGCAACTACTTTTGCCTTTCTTCATGTGGCTGGGATTTGCTGTGTGGCGAGGCATGCATTGAACATCTCTAGGATCCAGGTGGTTGCTTTAGGTTCCATGTTCTTGAGAGATTCAGTCAGTATATCATCAGGGCCGACTACTTTTCCTGATTTGAGGTGTTTGGTGCCTTGGTGGAGTTCTTCAGCAGAGAAAGGGCAAGTTAGATAAGACATGTTCTGGTCTTGGGATGG
>RDPX01000412.1:372108-382978 GCA_003991215.1 Morbakka virulenta
GCTCAATAATTTTTAACACTTGGTCAAGAAGTTTAAGACCTCTATAGTTTCCACACTCCATGGCATCACCCTTGCCTTTATAACAATTAATTATGTATGAAAGCTCCCAGTCTGCGGGAATATGTTTTTCAAATACAATTTGGTTAGCAAGTGTTGTAATGGCTTCAATAATCTTCTCACCCCCCGTTCTGATCATTTCAACAATGATTCCAGAAGGACCAGCAGCCTTTCCCGATTTCATATGAGCAACAGCATTACGCACCATGTCTACAGTAATTTTTATTGGTGGTCCTTCCTTTTTATTAACAGAAGAAAGAGAGTCAGCATCCTCCCATAGCTTTAATACTTCTTCAATTTGAAAGTATTTTCCCCCAGCTTCATCCTTGACAACTGATAAATGTTTCCTTGGTCTTCCTTTGAGCTCCTTCACAGTTTTAAATAAGTTGTGACTGTCATTTTTATTGTATTGTTCTTCCAGTAGTCTTATTTTATCTTCAAAGCTTTTTGTCTTTGCTAGTTTTCCAGCTTTCTTCACTTCTTTGTTTAAATCAGAGTAGACTAGCCTCTTTGCTGGATCACAGGGATTTTTCAACATTTCTTTTTTAGCTTCCCTTCATCTGTGACAAAGATCAATTTCTGACTGAGCAAGGCCATCAACAGACCTTTTTTCCCAATAACCACATGTTTTCTCTGCCACTTGATTTAGGGTATCCCTAAATTTGTAATATAGCTCATTGATATCTGAACATCAGGAGTGTTTGAAATCTACCACCGATTCTATGCTGAAAGGTGTGTACAATATTTGGTTGATTTAGTTGTTCAATGTTATACCTCCTTACTGCTGGTTTCTGAGGTGTTGGCTTTTTCCGATGGATCAGTACATTCACTAGCAAGAGAGAGTGATCTGAACCAATATCTGCTGAGTTGTATACTCTGCAGTTCTTGATTAGTTTAAGATTTTCTTTTCTTGTTACAATGTAGTCAATTTGATTTCTTGTGCCTTCATCTGGGGAGATCCATGTGTGCAGTCTCGATTTGCATTTTTGCTTGTACATTGTGTTTGTTATAGACAAGTTATTAATGGCACAAAACTGTAACATTTTTTCACCTCTGGCATTTCCTTGACCGACAGCGAAGTTACCAGCTACTGTAGGCCAGTTTACATAGGCATCTTGAAAAGTGGATTGCAATGTGGGATTTGGTTTTGAAGGATTTTGGAGTTTCTGTTCCGAGATGGGTTTCTGTTATACCAAGTATGTCAACTTTTAGATGTGTAATCTCCATAAAAAGGTTTTGTAGTTTTCCATCAACATTTCTGTCAATATTTAATGTTCTAACATTCCAAATTCCAATATTCGTTACAGAGCAACCTTCAGGCAGATTACTGATGCACCCCTGATTCACCCAGACTAGGGGTCAATTTGAGATTGTATTTATCATAAGGAATGTTTGTTTTAAGATTTAGTTCAATTCAGGTACTTTCTAAAGGTATCCTGATAGAGATAACAGATGCTAGCTTAGCCACAGACTATCCACAAATGCAAGGGCTACACTGACAAAGAGCCAATGGATACCGTACAGATGCATCTTGGAATTATCCAAGTCAGCAAATACGAAGGGACACATATGCTTCTGCTTCACCTGATGTTTTTGGCATCAGGCTCTTTAGGGCCTATACAGACCCAGCTCGGTTTGTTGACTTCACCAACTCCATTAGTCAGCAGCAAAATGCTCTGCTTCTGTCTCCCATGACATGGACATGGAGCTTGGACTTTGGAGACATTGTGCCTGTTCCGTCCTTGTTTATATGAGCATAGCATAGTTTTCAAAGCCATATTTGTGGAAGTTTAAAACTGTGACTGTCGAGTTGTGATCTTTAGAATCCAAGATGGCGGTTGAAGATCTTTCTTGCCCAGAAGCAAGGAGGCCCAACTTCCAGATGCGACTATCAAATTCAAATCTAAGTAATGATCCTTCAAATCTAAGTAATGATCCTTCAAATCTTAGTAATGATTTTTAATATCATAAAATTAGGATAAAAAAAATTCTTACCGGACAGGTAACTCGAAAATTAGGCCTCTTGTCCATGCTCCCAACCAAAAGGTAAAACAGCAAATTGAATGATTAAAGATTTGATGTTTCAGCAGAAAAACTTTATATAAATTATCTTTGTCGAATGTCCTTTGATGTGATATATAATTTGGCCTTTTATCCACAGGATGTCCTCAGATATTAATGGATACAAATCTGCACTGTATAACATGACTATAGGTGGGTGAAAAGAACAGTACTGTACCAAATGGCACTAAACCACAAGTTTTAAACCAACTCACTAGATTTTGCACAGATGTAGGTTTTACATCATTTGCGTAAGTTGTGCTTTCGCAGCATGCCAAACATCTGACCTCTAGCTGTGATTTGCCATTTTCCAAGAATACATCACCAATACTTCTTGATAGATCTGGGAAAAAGCTACATCTAATGGTTGCAACAGATGCATAGCATTAGACAATAGGCAAACAAAGGTGACATCGTGTTTTTCACAAGCATACACAACCCATTCATTCAAGTGGGATGAAATGTTGTCACCAATAAGCACTTTTTTGCCATTTTGCTTTTTCAGACAAGGCAGTAGCATTCGGAAAAAAACTGTTCTCAAAAGTATTGTGATAAAACCAACCAGATTTTGGTCCTGTTGAAATGAGCACCTCCAGGACCAAGTTTAGTCCATGCATCATATAAATGGATATATATATATATATATATATATATATATATATATATACTATATATGGTGGAAGGATTTCTCATATGTCATTGCCACAGAACATCAAGGTAAAGCAGGGTTTGCTCTTGTTCATTATACGAGCAGAGTAGTTAGTTCCATGCTTCATAATAACCCTTTTTGCTCCAGGATTGTTGCAGAGGTTCATTTCATCATAATTCCAGACATTAGAAGCAGGTACACCTTTAAGCTCTACTTTGATGTTATCAAAATACTCTTGCAGCTCTTCCTTTTCCAGAACATTTTATAACAAAATTAGACATCTTTTCATATTCCTTGCTCTAGCCTGTCAGGTTGTTTTTTCTTTGAGGTAGATTGACCACCACTAGTTTTGCGTTTTTCAGACATGTTTCATACGTATCATTCAAAAACTTTGATAGAATAACAGAAGACTTCAAAAACTGTAACTTCACTTTCAAATTCTAAATAGAATGTTTTTTTGAATTTTAAATGGTTGCTATTCTTTTGCAGCATTTATAAAGAAATACATAGGTGGTATTTTTCAAAGGATATTATTGTGCTCTTGATAAATTCTGGCTGCTTTATTTTACTCTTTCATGCATATCATACATCATACCTCACCTTTGATGAATGCCGAATACTTGGTCATAGTGATATCCAATAAATTTTCCATAAATGATATTCAAAGCAATTTCAAACATTGTTTTTTCACAATCTTTGAGATATCTTCTTTTTATGGTGCCTTATCAGTTCCTGACATTGGCAACCATGAACCTTTTTTTCTATCAGTTGAAGTATGAAGAAGCTCATTCAAAGATAAACTGCCAGCAACTGATGATGTTAAACCTTTCATAAAGGTTATTCTTTGTCTGCCTTTAGCTCTCTTTCCAGCTATTTTTCCTTCTACAACTAACTTTTCAATACTTTCTTCTCTGATGACCTGACCAATAAACTTTAAGTGCCTTTGTCTTATTACCCTTATCAATGATCTTTCTTCATTACATATAGCTAAAACTTCAACATTCCTCATTCTTTTCACTCAAGATATCTTTAACATTCTTCTGAAACACCACATTTCCATTGCTTCTAATCTGTTTTGCATTGCCTTATTCATTGTCCAACTTTTGCACCCATAGACTAATGTTGACCAAATGAAGCATTTTAGGAATCGTTTTTTCGTGTTTAACTTCAATTGATTGTTAGTAAGGATCTTTCTATGTTTTTCAAAAACATTTTTTCTATAGTAATCCTTTGATTTATCTCCTTTTTGTATTTACAGTCGGCGGTTATCATGCTATCAAGATAATCAAACTGGTTTACTTGTTCTTGTTGCTGGCCATCTAGTTCCAAGTTACATACGGGTAAAGCTTGCTTTTTGCTAATAAGCCAAACTTTAGTTTTCTTCTTATTGATTTCCAAGCCCATCTTTTTGCTTCATGCTTTAATTTTGTAAGTAATTGTTTCAGTGAGTCTTCATCTTCAACAATAATCACTGTATTGTCTGCATATCTAATACTGAATTGTGGTGTAATGTTTACTTTAAAACCAACTTCTGATATGATTTTGTTCATGATTGCTTGCCTACACATTGAGAATAAATCAAGTGATAGTACGCACCCCTGGGGTATGCCTCTTTTGATAGAAAACCAATTACTTTGCTGTTTACCAATTCTGATGGTTGTTAACTGTTCCCAATAAAGGTTCCTTATTATTTTTAAGTCTTTAGCATCTATTTCATGTTTCGAAAGTTCTCTGAAATGTTCTGTGTGCCTTACTCTGTCGAAAGTTTTTTCATAATCGATATGTACAACAAAGATCTTTTTGCATCTCAACAGAACGCTCTGATAACATACACATGATAAAAATTGTGTTTCTGTTTCCTTTGCCTTTGCAAAAACTAAATTGTTTTGGGTCTATTTCATTTTTTAAGTTTATTCCTTAATCTTAACATTAAAGACTGAGTATTATTTTGGTGATTGACTCAGTAGACTTATTAGTGTATAATTTTACATTGAAGGAGATCTCCTTTCATAGGGATGGTAATAAAATTTGATTCTTTCATTCTTTGAGGGATGATACCTTTGTCATAAATTTTATTTGCCAGTTGACAAACTTTTTCAACACCTATATCACCACATGTTATGTTATACAACTTCATTATATTGGCCGTATAACTGATGCGACATGGTTACTAACAACTACATATTTATTATGGTACTTTTACATAATGTAAAGATTAAACCCCAAGAGATATCAAGCATGCACGTGAGCTTTAACTGTCATTCAAGATAAGGCGGATTTAGGTCTCTAAACTCAGATGAGTCATTAAAGATAGAAGCTGGCTTAATAAAATTAATCACATCTCATTACACCACATGCTTTTGTCATTTCCAACAGGTTTACTATTTTTCATATATTTGAGAGCATTTTCAATTTCTGTTTTTAAAATTGTATTTCCGTTTAATTCTATGTCATGATCAATTTCATGTTTTTCATTCTCTCTGGTTTCATCATCATACAACACTTGAATATATTCTTCCCACCTATTCAAGAGATTGTTGATTTCGAACATTACTTTCCCATCTTTGTTTTTGAGAGCAGTATTGACATAATTAGTTTTTCTGTTTGATAGTGCTTTAACTTGGTTGTACATAAGTTGGATATCTATTTAGGGCTTTTGGTGTTTTTCAGAATGCGACGTTCTTTCACGAGTGCTAATATTGCCTCAGTCATCCATGGCTGTTTGATTCCTTTTTGTATTAATGGTACTGTCTTTTTAGTGCTTTCTACTAAAATTGTCTCCAGTTGTCCCAGTCTTTGTCTGTATCTTTTCTGTTTTCATTCTCTTCTACCTCTATTGAGCGAATCTGTTGTTTACTTCTATTCTAAAATCATTTCTGATATCTGAGTTTGCTCTTAATAACTTTAGGTTATGTTTTGGTTCCATTTCCTTTGTTGCAAGAGACTTAAATCTCCATTTAAATTTTGCAAATACTAATTGGTGGTCACTATTACAGTCTGCGCTTGGTTTAGCTATACATTGACATAGAGTTTCGATATCTTTTATTATTACAGATGTAGTCTATTTGATTCCTTGTCTGTCTGCATATCAGGACTTGTCCAAGTGTAAAGTCGTCTCTTGTGATGTTTGAACCAAGTATTCATAATGCAGAGTTCGTTTTGTTTACACCTTTCCATGAATGTTTCACCTCTTTTATTTCGTTCTCCCAAGCCGCAAGGACCAACTAGAAACTCCTGCCTAATGCAACCAACGTTTGCATTTATATCACCCATCTTCTTCTTCTTTCGGCTTTTCCCTTTAGGGGTCACCACAGCGGACTATCGCTCTCCACCTCTGTCAGAGGCTCCAACCACCTTCATGCCCTCATTAACCGAGTCAGAGAAACGTCTCTTTGGTCTCCCACACTTCCTCTTTCCTGGTAGTGCCATTCCCATCACCCGCTTTCCTACATACTCCTCATCCACATGCATCAGGTGTCAGAACCACTTCAACCTAGACTCTCTCAACTTCTCCCCCAGTCTGACCATCCCCAGTGTGCCCCATACTGTCTCATTTCGGATTATATCCATCCTCTTCTCTTGCCTTATCATCACCGGAACTGTATCCATGCTGTACATCATACCTGGGCTTACCACTGTGTTATGGATTGCTCCCTTAACTTTTTTTGGCATGTTCTTGTCACACAAGATACCTGCCACATTTTGCCAACCATTCCATCCTGCCTGTACTCTCTTCAGCACCTCTCGTTTGCAGTCCCCACTGTTTTCCAGCGTCAATTCTATGTACTTAAACTCTTCCACTTGATTGATCTCACTTACGTCCATGAATATCTTCGTTTGACTCTCTCTATCATTAAGACACAGAAACTCCGTCTTCGGCCTGCTCACTGTCAGACCTCTCCTCCCCAGTGCATATCGCCATCTTTCCAGTTCATGCTCTGCCTCTTGTTTTGTACAGCAGCAGAGTACAATATCGTCGGCAAACATCATGCTCCATGGTGGTTTCCTCCTTACTTCCTCCATAAGGTTGTCCATTATCACTGCGAAGAGAAAAGGACTGAGAGTGGAGCCCTGATGCAATTCCACTACAACCATGAAGCCCACCGTTGTTCCCATTGGGCACCTAACCACTGTCTCGCACTCTGAATTCATGTCTTGAACTGCTTTGATATACTTTTCTGGCACTCCTGAGGCTCTCGTTCAGCACCACACTTCTTCTCTGGGGACCCTATCATAGGCCTTTTCTAGGTCTACGAACACACATTACTTGCTGTTGTCCCTCTCTGAACTTCTCCATCAACAATCTCAGGGCGAAAATGGCATCGGTGGTGCCTTTACCTGACATAAAGCCAAACTGCTCCTCGCTGATAGTGACAATCCGCCTCAGCCTAGCCTCAATAACTCTCCCACAGCTTCATGGCGTGACTCATGAGTTTGATACCGCGATAATTTCCACAGCATTCCGCATCCCCTAAGTTCTTGCATAGATCTTGCAATCAGAACTACATCGTCAGCGTATCTCAGGTTGTTGATTGTTCCTCCACCAATTTTGATTCCTGCTGAGTGATGTTCAAGTGCTTCTCGCATTACTTGTTTGGCATATATATTAAAAAGGTGGGGTGATAATATACATCCTTGCCTAACACCTTGGCCAATTCCGTGAGTTGTTCTTATTGTTGCTTTCTGGGAGATATATAGGTTTCTGATGAGATCAATTATGTGTTTGGGGAATCCCATATCTGCCATCACATTCCAGAGCAGTTCTTGTACTACTGTGTCGAAAGCTTTTCTATACATGTAGTCGATGAAACAGAGATAAACATCTGTTCCTACCTCTCGATTCGTCTCAAGTATCATTTTTAGGTTGAGTATTTGGTTTCTAGTTCCTTTGCTTGGTCTGAAACCAGCCTGTTCCTCTGCTATTTCGGCACTTAACTTGTTCTGCATCCGATTTGCTATGCTTTTTAATCATAGCAAATTAATTCCTTCTCTTTAATCCCTTTATTTTCCCAGTCAAAGGTGCGTTCTTGTGTCCAGTAGTGTTCGGCTATTTTATGATTCTTGGTGCCACCTTTCTGAACAGCTCTCTTGTGTTCTTTTTCTCTTTGACCCAAGGAACGCTTTGATTCACCAATGTAGGAGGCAGTACAGTCCTTACATTGTAGTCTGTAAACTATGTTGTTCCTTTCATCAAGTGGAACTGGGTCTTTTGGTTTTGAGAGGATCTTCCTTAAAGTAGATGTAGTGAAGAAGGAGCATTGAATGTTGTGTTGTCCGAGGGCTCGTCTTAGGTGCTCACTGGTATTCTTCATGAAAGGGAGACGTATACGTTTCAGGGGTTCTTTATCTTCATGATTAGGTCCAGTGGTTCTGTGTAAGGCTCTCTGGACATCCTTAGCGTGGTATCCATTGGATAAGAGAANTGTTCGGCTATTTTATGATTCTTGGTGCCACCTTTCTGAACAGCTCTCTTGTGTTCTTTTTCTCTTTGACCCAAGGAACGCTTTGATTCACCAATGTAGGAGGCAGTACAGTCCTTACATTGTAGTCTGTAAACTACGTTGTTCCTCTCTTCAAGTGGGACTGGGTTCTGTTCGTATGAGAGGATCTTCCTTAAAGTAGATGTAGTGAAGAAGGAGCATTTAATGTTGTCTTGTTGGAAAGTTCAACTTTGGTGCTCACTGGTATTCTTCATGTGAGGCAGACTTACACGTTTCAGAGGTTCTTTATCTTCCCGATTAGGTCCAGTGATTCTGTGTAAGGCTCTCTGGACATCCTTAGCGTGGTATCCGTTATATAAGAGAACCCTTTGAAGGTGTTCTTGTTCTTTTCTGAGGTCATATGGGTTAGAAATAATGCTTCTTGCTCTTCCAAACAGGGTGGTGATGACAATACGAGCTGAGACTGGATGGTGTGATGCATTATTAATGTACTGGTTCGTGTGAGTTGGTTTCCTGTAGATGGTAACGGAAGTGGTGCAATCTGCTTTCCTCTTTACTAGGACATCCAGGAAGGGTATTTCTCTTTCTTCTTCTTTCTCCACGGTGAATGTGATATTTGAGTGTAGGCTGTTGATGTGTTCAAAGAGGTGATCCTTTTTGTTGATTGTAAAGACATCGACGTACCTTTCCCAGAGAGTTGGCTCTTGGCCTGCTGTTGATAATGCTGTGGCTTCAAATGCTTGCATGAATATTTCAGCAATAACCGAGGATGTGGGGGCTCCCATGGGCACACTGTTGGTTTGCGTCTAGATGTCATTGTTGAAGAGGAAGCATGTGTTGGTGAGAAGTACTCGTAGTAGGTCCAGGATATCTGAAGGTTTCAGTGTGGTTCTTGATGGCAATGAATCATCTTGTTCAAGAAGGTCCTCTACTGTACGTAAGGTGTCGTCAATGGGGATGCTTGTGTATAATGATGTGACATCAAAGGAGACCATGGTTTCATCTTCTTGGATTCTTTGGTGTGTAATGAAGACAGCACAAGCAGTGCTGTTATTACAGTGGTGTGGATTCATCTTTGTGTAGGGACACAGAAGGTCAGTTTTGTAACGTGAAAGTGAATGTAGCGGACTTCCAGAGTAAGCGACGATTGGACGTATTGGAACATTAGGTTTATGTACTTTTGATAATCCATAGAACCTTGGTAAAGGCGAGTCTTTGGGTTTTAGTCTGTGGTAGAGGCAGTTATCCAGGAGATGGTTTTGCTGTAATGTAATTAGTGCTTTGCTGACTTTGGTCTTGACTGAGTTCATTGGGTTACGCAAAGGTAATGACAATTTGAAATCACTAAAACCATGAGTATGTACAGTCAAAAGTACAAACTCCCTAAAGATCAACATTTGTAGGATCAGTACAACTTTATTCCTTATTCAATATGTTTAACTTTCATAAAGCCTATTATTAACATGCTGAAATTTAAGCCCAATTCTTTTCAGGCAGGAACGAAGCCACAATGTGGGTTTCAAGTTTGCTAAAACCATCCATTTCATTTTCACAATTTGGCCAGTAAATTTCATATTGCATAGCATCAGTTCTAATTGTTAAAAATATTACGCCATTTTCACTATATTTTGCACAGGTGTGTTGTACCTAATGGTAAAACAATTAATTACCTTGCATATATCTATTTTTTGGTAGGGTTACCATCTGAGCATATTTCCCCAATTTTTTTTGGTTCAGTCGGATGCTTAAAAAGCCGAATTATTTGGACAGGGAAAGCCGTTGAGGACACTATATTATAACATTGTTATGTAGCCATATTTTGAAGATGATAATATAAACAGTTCTTTTCTATGGTAAAATTTTATTCTAGGAACTCCTAATCTAGATATATAAAATACAAACTTGTACCAGTATGTTGGCTTTTGGTTATTTTATTAACAGTTGGAACATTTATCAAATTTGAGTTTTTTAATCCTTTACAGTCCACTATAAGAATGATTAGTTGCAAAAAAATTTTCTTTCTGCCAAAGTATCTATTGAACATGTACATTAGTTTTCTGCAAAAAGTTTTTGCTTTGCTTGTCTAGTTATTATAATTTTTTTAGTTGCCATATGGCAACTTTGGACCTATATGGGTCTGAAATTGTGTATACAGCAAACAACCTAGCAACATGTTTCTCTCCCCTCTGTCCCTCGCCCCGACCATGTACTTAATAATTTGCCAGCCAAGGATGTTTTAGGTCAAAGTATACAGAAATACATAAGAGTAGAACATTCAAGTTCCAACAGAAATATGCTATACATTGCCTTTTACAACGGTTACAACAATTTACTTCCTTTCGTAGTACTTATCGGGTGTGATAGTCATAAAAACAATTTCGCTCTTGTTCAAGGCAGAGATACACAGTGCCATTCTCCTTTCCTTCCGAACGCGAGCACTTAATGCACTTGACACGACATGTCGTCTTGCAATTTCTGCCTTTTCCTTTCTTTGGCTCACGTTGTGGCCAGTGCCCAACCTTGTCCAATCGAAGGTCAACTTGAGGACCAGGTGTCTTAGGACGCTTACCTCGTTTCTCTATGCACTCTCTCGATAATCGATTCAACGGACGCCCAACTGGTCTATCTACTGGTTTATTGCACTGAAGTAACGCGTGAGCAA